>PVIH01010667.1:0-41751 GCA_004025045.1 Sigmodon hispidus
ATTTTATTGAAAACATTATCTGTGCCTTTGAGCTGGTATTTTTCTCCTTCTTCTATTCCTATTATTCTCAAATTAGGTCTTTTCATGGTGTCCCAGATTTCCTGAACATTTTGAGTTATGGCTTTTTTAGTTTTACTATTTTCTTTGACTGATATATCTATTTGAGCTACTGAGTCTTCCACTTCAGAGATTCTATCTTTCATCTCTTGAACTCTGTTTGTTATGCTTTTATCTGTGGTTCCAGCTTTTTTCTTCAGGTTTTCTATTTCCACCTTTGCCTCAATTTGTGCCTTTTTTATTGCTTCTACTCCAGCTTTTATTTCAGCTTTTAATTCCTGGCATGTTTCTTTCATATATTTGTTCATCTCTTCCACTTTTTTGTTTGTATTTTCTTCTATTTCTTTAAGGCTTTTTTTCATATCTTCTTTGAGAGCTTCAATGATCATCAAAAAGGAATTTTTGGTGTTGCTTCCTTCTGTTTCCTCTTCTTTGCTCAGTTCAGGTCTTGTAGTTGTAGGACTGCCACTCTCTTCTGGAGTTACCATATTGCTGTTTGTATTATTATGTAATTTTTTGCATTGACGTTTGCCCATGGCTTCAGTGGTTCACGATTGGATGGTTCCTGGTTAGTTGTGGCAACTTGGGCTTTTGTGCCTCCTGTCACTTCTCTGGGCAGGGTCTGAATCTACCCTTCAGGGACCCCTGTAGTTGTCTGTTCACTCGGTTCGATGTGGGGGTGTGTTCCCCGTGCAAATTCCCTCAGCAGGAGCTGTGGGTATAGTGACCGGCAGAGTTTATCTGCCCCTGCTCCAGAGTGTGCTGGGACTCTGCAGACAGCACTTGTTCCCGGAAGTGGGACCTGAAGCTATGGGAGCTCAACTCTCCCTCCCAGGCTGGGATATAGGCCCACATCAGTCATTTTCAATGTGGAAAAGAAAAAGGAAGGATCAGTGCTGGAGAGATGGCTCAGAGGTTAAGAACATGGACTGTTCTTCCAGAGGTCTCGAGTTCAATTCCCAGCAACCACATGGTGGCTTACAACCATCTATAGCAAAATCTGGTACCCTCTTCTGTACACTGTATACATAACAAAGAAATAAAAAAAAAAGAAAAAGGAAGGATGGTGATGTATATATATATAGAGAGAGAAGTAAAGAGAAAGTGAAAGAAGACATTATGTCCAGGAAGACTGGAGAATTGGCTCAGGAATCAAGAGCACTTGTTTCTCTTGCAGAGAACTCTGGTTTGATTCCCAGTACCCATGTGGCAGCTCACAACTATCTATATCTCCAGCGACATTTTTTCTGGTATCCACAGGCTATAGACACATACGTGGCATACACCCATACATATAGGTAAAACATTTATGTGCATAAAATAATAAAATTACCCCCCAAAAGAAATTACACCCAGATCATATATAATTTTTTATATGCTATCTTTCTATAGCCTATGTATCCACATTTTTATTCCAAATAACCACCTCTCCCTTTCTGGCTGCTTTTTCTAGAAATAAAAATAGTTTTTCTAAATTCTAAAAATATAACAGTAGACACTAAACAAGCCATAAGCTGCATTATTGAAGAGCATTCTTCTATGCTATAGTCAACATAACAAATGAAATGGATAAAATACAAAAGGTATGACACACTTAGTTTTGAGGTTGCTAGCCTAATATTGGCATGCGGTTAGCACCACCATGTATGCTGGAATAGATCACAACAGTGTAATGAATAGGAAATAACTTACAGACATGAAATGGTAGGAGGACAATTTAAATCTTAATTTTCATAAATAATGCATTTATCTTCCAGTTGCTAGTAATGGGGTACCTATTGTGACACCATTAACCACTGAGGACACACATTTTGATCCTGTGTGACCTTTGCCACAGAGACAGGTTAAAAAACCCAGTTACACAGTGACTCAACAGTAATATACAGTTATTGACCAGGCAAAGGTGCCCTTCTGTCTCTCTAATCAATCAAGCATATGATAGGTCAGGAGGTCTTATAACTCTTGCATGCTGCTTTCTATTGCAAACTCTGGCACTTGTATCCACACTGTCAGCCAAGTAGGCTGATGAGAGATGCCTAGTGAGCAAGAGAGAGATGGCCATGCAGACATTGGGAGTCTGAGGCACCAGTAAAGTGCTTCTTATACCCTACCATTAGAAGTATATAGATGTGCCAATACTTCCCCTTTGATTCATGATATATTTTGAAAATTGATCAAACAAGATCTGTGACTTGAGCATCTTCATTCAGTGAGACTGTTCTGCAACCCTAGGGGTCAGATTCAATGACAGCCACCACTGCAGGTGATTGCCTACTGTGGTGGGTGCCTAGGTCACCCAATTGTCACAGAAAGTTGCCAAATCAGACTGTGATTTAGGGCATGATTGACAACTGCTGATTGGATTTAGACCAAAAAGCTGAATCTGCTTTAAGTCCTTTATGTCCTGATAATACAATATACTCACTATGAAGCCTGGAAAGAAATCAGAGTTGAATGGCCTAAGTACATCTTGTCAATTTTAAAAGAGAGCTGGGGATTTGTTATCAGCTGGATGACTTTATGTCATTCTAAATAAACTAACAGCAGTGAACACACCTATTTACACACAGTCATCTAAATGAGCACACACTAGCAACAACATAGTTTTCTTAATGCAGAGATAAGAATTGAAAACAACATTGAATTTCAATATAGAAAATGTTGCTAACCTGTAGCTCACAGAAATTTCAATTACCTTGGCCAGTCCTTGTTTCTGATTATCCTGTCCCCTGAACAGAATTTTGGTTAGATTACACACCTTTAGCTCCTTCAATTTAAATGATTGAAAGGACCAAAATATCACTCTATTCTATCTTTTATAAATCAACGTGTTTCTCCAGGAATAGAAAGTATTAGTTTCAAATACTTCATACTTAAAGTGTTGAGAGGTAGCCTGTCTTTTGGTTAAAATTTTCTTACTCTCTCCTAGTAGAATCTAATGAATGAGCCATTCTCTTCTTTGTATACAATGATTGTTCATAATAGACATATGGGTCTTACACAAGAGTTATTTTTTCCTTTCATAAAATTTTGTCATAGAAAGATTTTGGTATGTTTGTAAAATTGAGTTATGATATGTTAAATTTGCAAGATAAAATGTAAATAATCTTCAAAATTCATAGGAGAATGATTATTCTATTTATTTATTTGCCTGGAACTGGAACTACAGACAGTTGTTAGCTGCCATGTGGGTGCTGGGAATCGAACCCGGGTCCTCTGGAAGAGCAGGAGAATGATTATTCTAAATGGAGATAGCTTGAGAAATTTCATGCCAGATTTTAAAATATTATATATAAAAAGAAGTTTAATAAAACTGACTAAAGGCTATACTAGACATAATTGTTACATGGGATGCACAGAGCAACTGAGTTTACCATAGCCAAATAGTACCAGGCAAAGTTTCTTGTGAAAAGAAGCTGAGACTATAGATAAAAACAGTGATGGTATTGAGACACAGCTCAGTCTGTAAAATGCTTGTCATGCATTCATGGAGCCCACCATGATCCCCAATCCCCAGAACACATGTTTTTTGGTTTTGGTTTTGGTTTGTTTTAAAAAAAAAAAGCCCACTATGGTGGCATGTTCTTGTAATCCTAGCACTGGGAAAATGGGAACATGCAGAGCCCTTGGGCCTCTATGGCCAGTCAGTCTAGATTATGTGGCAATCTCTAGGTCAATAAGAGACCTAGATGTCTCACTAATAAAGTGGACAGCATCTTGAGGAATGACAATTGAGGCTAACCTCTTGCTCCCACATGCATTCACACACATGTGGACATACACACCCACATATACATGTACTACCACACACATGAACATGTATATACAAGCATGCACACAAAATGATGACATACTAAAAAGGATCAGCTATCCAGCAAAACTCCAAAGTTTCTGAGTTTCAGTACATCACTGAATACCAATTCTACCATCAATGTCTTTTAATTTATTTATGCATAATGTGTCCAGCTTGTCACCAGGGCACTATTTTATGAAGATTTTTTGAAATGTTGGGCTAAAGGAAATCTCCTAGTTACAGCCATGTAACTACACCCAGTAAAGAGCATTTATGGAAAAATATCCAGAAGTTTTTGGAAGGTGAATGGAGTCTGAGTAGATGGGGAAAAAAATTAGAAAGCACTAAATAGTTAAGCTTTTGTGGTAGGGGTGCCACTGAGGACTCACCTAGGTTAGTGCTTGTTTCTCTGGGCTGCAGGAGGAGCTCTGACCGCACCATCACTAACTATTCCTTGTCCTTGAATTTTCTTATTTCCACTTCAGCACCTTTGCATAAACACCACACCAGGTGTAATTTTGATCAGGAAACAGCACTCATACTTAACAGTTCTTGCTCAATAAAACCTCTTCTCTTTCCTCCAGAAATAACCAATTCACACCATATTTCACAACATACAGTGATCAAAAAGTTCATATTCAAATCAGAGGAGATGGTTGAAAGGATCAATGGACATAATGTGGGGCACTATAGCAGGGTAGTTGATTTCTGGGAAATTGACAGGCTGTGTGTTGTTTGTCTCATTTTACCCTATGAATCTCACCTTGATAGAAGCACACAGATTTCACACAGGGGAAGAGAAATGTGTTTATACCATCATCTGATTGTTCTTCATGTAGTTTTTCCTTTATCTTTCTAAGGTCTCTCTAAATTTTTGGGTTTTTTGTTTGTTTTGTTTTCTTGAGACAGAATTTCTCTGTATAACTCCAGCTGTCCTAGAACTCATTTTGTTGACAGGGCTGGCTTTGAACTCAGAGATTCGTCTGCCTCTGCCTCCTGAGGACTGGAATTAAAACCATGTGCCACTACCTTGAACATCAATCAACCCATCCTAACTGACTTCTTTGCACAATCACTGGGGTGTCTCAGTTTCTACCATTGATGTAGCAGTAGTCTATGAAACACAAATTGAAACAGGCAAGGTAAGGAATAGTTTGGCAACCTCAGACTACTTGGCTCAGGTTATATACACATCCATCCTCTAACAATGCACGTGGCAGCCTGAAATCATTGGCAGAACATATTATGCACACATCCTTCTCTCTGAACAATGCACCTAGCAACCTATTGGCTACTTAGGACCTCCCATCATCTGAGTATAAATATATACACTCCTCACTCCAAACAAAGAAATAAGTTTGTCTTCCCCTTCACAACAATCAAACTTAAGTGGATTCTAGTCATTCATCTTCTAACTATCCAAGAGCCATTAAGCAGAGAGATACTTGGTGTTAATGAGGACTATTTTCCCTGGGAGATTGACCATATTTTATGCCTCAGAGGAAGATAAGATATCCAAGAAAATATGGACCTCACAAACTGGGCTCCATGTATTAAAAACTAAGAGAACACAAAGCTTGCTGGGAAGGGAAAAAGAATGGATCTGAGAGGAGTGGATGAAGCAGGGGAATATGATCTAAATACATTGTCTGAGATTTTCAATAAACTATAAAAGTGAGGAAGAAAAAATAATAATAAATGGAGTTTATTAAACACACACATAAGATGAAAACAAATGTGTTCTCTAAAATCTTTCCTGAAAGAAAAAGAGCTTTCAACCTGCAAAAAGATATTGAAAATGTCTATGATTAAGTAGAAAAGAAGGATACAGAATTTATAGCATATTATTCTAATTCTATGACATTCTGGAAAAGGTAATTCTTTACCTGTAGAGCAGGAAAACAATAACTTTCTCTGTAATTTGTAGGTATGGAATAAGAAATATATTTTTCAAATAATTAATGACTGAAAGATAGTTCAAAATCACACACAGGTCAAAGGTTAATTTAAAGAATAAAGTAGACTCAAGGATCATACAAAATAGCATATGAAAGGTTCAATAAGGATTGGGAGGTGGCTTAGATGGTAAAGTACCCGCCATGTAAGAGTAAGGACTTGAATTCGGGTCGCCAGCACCTATACAAAAACCAGACACATAATTGCTATCCCAACAATGAAAGTGGGCAGAAAGCACATCTCTGTAGTTGATTGCCCAGCCATGCTGTCTGAGCCTAAGTTCAGTGAGAGACCCTGCTTTAAGAAATAAGGTCAAGAACAATTGATTAAGGTACCTGATGCTGAACTTTGGCCTCCACACACATGTATATACATGCCCACACCCATACATAAATATGACCATGAACACATCTGATACATATCTATACACAAATTCCATTAAATTTAAATATTGCATGCCTTTTTTTAGATTTATTGCTTTTGTTTTTCTAAACCACAAAAAATTGATGTGCTGTGTGTGTGTGTTATGCACATATTCATATGTGGACGTGGGCATGTGGGTGCTTTCGTATGTGTGGAGCTCAAAAGTCAACATCAGATGTCTTACACAAAAGCTTATTTTATGAGACTTATGAGACTGCCTTACTTTATGATACTGAGTTTCTCACTTAATCCAGAGATCACAAATTCAACTAGATTAAAAAAAAAAAAAAAAACAAAGCCAAAACAGGGATTTGCTATGATTTTGCCAACCAAGGGATGAGGTTATAGACACAGAATCCCACATTTGGCTTTTATGTGGGTGATGAGAGTCTGAACCTAGGTCATTCATTATACTTGAATAGAAAGCACTCTACTGAATGAGTCATCTCTCCAGCTCCAGATTTTATTTTTGAAAAGCAAAAGATTCATATGCTCACGGGGCTGAAGCTATGTCTCAGTGAAGCACGCTGACTGCTCTTTTAGAGGACCCAGATTTGATTCCTAACATGGCAGCTCACAACAGTCTGTAATTCCACCCCTGGGGATCAAATGCCCTCCTTGAGCTTCCTAATAAACAGATACACACAATGTACAGACATGCCGAAAAAAGAAAAAAACAAGTCATACACATAAAATAACATTTGAAAAATTTATATTGCCTAAAGAGAAACTAAATAATGTCATAATTTTTTACATATAGTTTACTTTGTAAAGATAATGGCAAGGGGAGGGTGGGAAGGGGAGAGAGGGAAGGGAGACCAGGAGAGAAGACAGTTAAAAGAATCATTTTTCTTATCCTAAATTAATAATTTTATCAACATCTAAGGGGGAAAATGATTAAAAACTGAAGCTTTACAACACTGAGCATTCATGAGTTGTTGGGCAACCTTCTCTAGAACACTGACTGCTCATCCAGGAGTAAGGGAAGACACAGAAAAATGTCCTCCAGCAGCAGGACCATTCCAGAATTTCACAGGTTTTAGAAGAAATGTAATTAGAACAATATTTTTGTTTTAAATAAAATACCATTCAGAATATATGAAAAAGAATGATGGACGCACAACTTCTTTTCTAAATATGAAAGACTTCTAAATATGGTAACATTGGTAAACTCATGATTTTAAACCCACTTTCAGGAAAGTAAATGATTTTGTTATTAGAAGAAATATTAGCAATTGTATGGAAATGAGGTGTGCTAGGAATTAGCAGTGTTTTAATGGTTGGCAGAAAGAGCTAGTTTATTGTCTATGAATACTCATTTTATAAAATGGAAAATGATATTTCTTTTCTGCTGATTTTAAAAGCCTTGCAAAGCAAGCCAGCAGGTGCCGAGTTCATGACAGTCTCTCTTACAATCTCGTTTGTGGAAAATCATTATTTAGGAGTGTAATTATTCCCTCCAGGTGGCTGAGTTATGCAAGTATATTGCTATAGCACTCGGAAGATGTTATGGGAAACTCTCATGACACACTGAAAGTGAAATCTGACCTAGACGTCAAATGTTTTCATAAATTAAAACTGAGTTATTTCCATTCCTGTGTTCTCAAAACTAAACTTTTCCTCTCTAGTAGGTCTTAGTTGTGATATATTATCCTGCAATAAAATAGTTGATACACATTATTCTCACTTTCACAGCCACACTTAGGCATTATAAATTCCATTTCTGAAATAAAAGATTTCCATGAGCATACAAAGCATGTAAAGTATTAAAAGAAGCACTTAAATCTAAAATTACAGTTGGAAGCTTGGACACTCATCTTTTAGTAATCAATTTAATCTGTAAATAGTAAATCAACAAGAATACAGAACTGAAAATACACCATTTATGAAAGCCATTCTATTGGAATCTACAAAATATGACATGAGACTAGAGAGGAATGTATATTATTTTTAGTAGAACACGGAACAGTCATTAAGATGCTTCCTAAAAGCATAGGTTTGCTTGGCATGGGTTAGAAAACAAACCTTGATAATTTAAAGGAATGGATATCATGCAATTTCTTCCTTCTAGTGCTAATAGAATTGAACTGGAGATAATAAAGTAATGCAAAGATATGAAAATATACAACTATTGAACAACCTATGGCCCAGAAAGAAATCACAAGATCAACTGGAAAATATTGAAAGAAAGTGAAAAACACAACCTACATGTTGTGTGGGATTAAAACGGCACTTATGGAGAAATGCATAGCACTGAACACCTACTTGAAAGGATAAGTAGAAAAATAAATCTAATCACATAGGAAAAAGAAAGCAATAGAGATATGGGTAGCAACCAAGAATTTGAAAATATTAAAATAGTGAAAAATAAAAGTAATTTCTGAAAAGAAAATGATAAATAAACTAAGCAAAAATAAATAAAATGGATAAACTCCTACAAGACAGATAAGATAAAGGATAGGGATGATGAGAGATAATTATTAATATCAAGGCAAAAGGAGCAAGTATCATTTAACATCTCAGACAATAAAAGGGATAGGCAGAACTGTGGACACCATTCCTGTCCACACACACCCGACATCTTAGATCATGGTCTAATTCTCTTAAAGCTACAGTGTTATACCTAAATAATTATATAATTAGCAAAGACAGAATGTATAGGCTAAACTTTATGTTCACTGGAAAATTCTTCAAAGTATTTAAAAATTAGAAATTTCATACTCTCCTTCAAAGAGTTACAAAACATATTTTCAGGATTCATCAGGAAGTAATTATTTCAGGAGCAGAGCACCAGATTTGTCCAGACTCTGAAGTGACATGGAAAAGACAAACGAGGGTGTGAATTTTAACAAGCATATATGCTCAGACATTGTAAGATGTCCAAATTTTATTAACTTCATTTCTATGCACTAGATCTTGGAACCCAACATTCTGTATATTTAAACATTACTGTCTTGTGTCACAATAAACTCAACACATAAATAATTTATGACTTTTTTCAAAATCTGTATGTCTTCACTGTACTTCTTTTTAAAATGCTTTTTATTTTATTGAAAAAAAAAATCAATGCATTTGATCATGTCTTCTTTTCTCCCCTTATTTCTCCTAGATCTTCCCCACATTCCTACCCAACATTTTTATGCTTCTCCTCTCTTTCTTTCAAAACAAAAAAAAAATGTTTTAATTAAAATAGAAATACATTATTTTCACCCATCTTCCCTCCCTTCATCCCCTTTTAGATGCACCCTCGTTTGAATGCCTATTGCGGACTCCTTTTACTCTCAAAATGATAATCTCTTTTTCTTTATTATTACTACATACATATATGTTTCTGTATTTACATATGTGTATTTACAAATATATATATATATGTATTTGAAACCTGCTGGATCTGTTTCTTGTAGTGTGTTTACGGTTTTCAGGCTGACTACTCTGCAGTGGACAATCAATAAAACGGTTCATCCACAACAGAAAAGATTAATTCTTCTGTTCCCAGCAGTCATTTGCTGCCTGTATTTCTTTGTTTAAGAAAGCAAGCTTAACCACCCCCACTTCCCCAACCCCTGCCGTGGCCCTTTTTTACATGTCCATTGATATTGGCTTTGTTCTGGCTTAATCTATGTAGCCATTTCAGGAAGAAACTATTTCACAACAGACTTCCTGGTATTCAGACTCTTAGAATCTTTCTGCCTTCCTCTTTCAAAGCATTCCTGAAGCCGTAGATGCAGGAGCTGTGATGAGGATGTAGGATGGTTGCTCCACTTATCTGTGAGTATATGGATAAGATTTAGAATGTAGTATAAGGAATTAAGATGGCCTAGCAAAGAGACAAGAGGAAATTCTTTTCTTTGACTCATGAGCTCACCAGTGCTAAGTTTCTTGTACCAGACATAATTTCCCTCCTGTTGAATGAGACCAAAGTCTGGCTAACAGCTTTTGGTTGCCTCTGACAGTTGAGTCCCTTTTATTGAACCTTTATGTATATCTTGCATGTGATTAATTGTTCATTGGCATTTCAGCTGAGTGAGCCTGTTTAATGGCTTTCCTCCCACACAGGAACATGTATAATATTTTCTGAAACCATGGAATCTAGACTTCAGAAAAGTTGCCTTGTTTCAGATCCAGCTGAAATCATCCAGGACCTATTTCTGAAAATGTATGGTCTCTTCAGCAATAGTGACCTACCCTAACCCCCTGAAAGACAACCAAGGGCTACCGCTATAATATTTATTGTTTGGGGTCACTTGGACTACCCTTGATAACATTCAAAAGGAAGTTTTAAATCATGTCAGGAACGTGTGTGTGTGTGTGTGTGTGTGTGTGTGTGTGTGTGTGTGTGTGTTATAAATGAAGCTGAAGTTATGCAATTGGGCTGACAGTGTTCCCACAGGAGTCAAGGATTATCTAACAAAAACGCTATAATACACATGAGAAACTCTGTTATGAGTTGTTGCTCAGGTATATATGCCCCATACGGGGTGCCATTTGTAGTCAGAAGTTTCTGTCCCACTGACAACTCCCAAATATCCAGCATTCACTTTCCAAATAATTGACCTAGAGGCTTAATATAGTGAATTTTGGGCCAGTAGCTCAAGCACATTACTAACTAGCTCTTAACTCATAATTCTTATCTGTGTTTAGTCTCTGGTGACTGTATATCTGTCTTTCCTCTTCCCAGATTCTCCTACTTCTAGACATCCTGCCTATACTTTCTGCCTGGCTACTGGCCAATCAGCATTTTAGTAAACTAATACAAGTGGCAAATCTTTACAGTGTACAAGAGCATTACCCCACAGCAGTTGTCCAAAGAACTCCTCAAACAATATAAAGTATTTTTCTTACCCCTGGTTGCCACCAAGATGTTATAAAAAGTTGCTAGGAGAATTTGAGCTAGATCTAACCTGAGCATCTCCTCCCTGAGTACTAGTGTTTATACCAGAAGGTACTATACATGTACTCCGTGGAGGGAAGCAACCAATAGTCCTATCTAGATGCAATGCTTATGAACCACAACAATGACCAGAAGGCAAAGATATCACTAAAGGGGCATATGAGACTAATCTTGCCTATCAACTTGACTATATCTGAAATCAATTAAATCCTATACAATTGAACATGCTGAGAAAGAATTTTCTTGATTAGATCATTGGAGATGGGAAGACCCATCCTAACTCTGAGTCAAACCTACTTATAGCAGACCTCATAACTGAACATAAAAGAAGAAAGCTTTTTCTCTTTGCCTACTTGCTTTCACTCTTGTTGGCAAGTTCACCTATTCTGAAGCATTTCTTCACTGGTATCACTTATACATATACATAACAATAGTAAACTTGCCTTTGAAAACATACTCATTCTCTTCCATAATATTTTAGTTAAATGATATATTAAGTTTAGCATATGTTTTTGTTTAGAAGTATCCATAGGACCCAAGTAGACATATTTTAATGAAATATATTTTCAATTAATGTCATTCTACTATATGAAAAGATGTAGTACCAATTATGTTGTGTAGATTTCTTTTATGTGGTGGCTTTAATAACATCATTACACTCAGGTTGGGGGGGACCAACCAAACAAACAAACAAAAACCTCTGTACCACATATTTAAAGTATACCCTGATTATACTTTTTAAACATCCACAGAAATATACACATGTATATTAGAAGTGTGATAGATAACATCAATTGTCAACTTGCCTGAATCTAGAATCAGTTAGGAGGCACAGCTCTGTCATGCTCCTGGGGGATAATTTAGATCAGGTTATCCTCAGGGTCCACTTGGGGATTATTGAAGCAGAAAGCTTCGTCCTAAAATAAGGACACACTATTCCCTTAGCCTGGAACCTAACAAATGGTAAAAGAGGAAACTGACATTTGTCCATCTGCTTTCTTGACTGGATACAGCTCTTGCCACTGTGACTGCTCAGTCATAATGAAATGAACCCCCAAAACATGAGCCTAAATAATCCTTTCTGCCCTTAAGATACTTTGGTCTAAATATTTCCTCACAGCAACAGGAAAAGTGACTAATATGGGAAGAGTGAATTTGTGCCCAGACAAAAGAAAAATTATCGTATGGCCATATCTTTCCAAATTTAACTGCCAGAAGAAGGGTTGGAAATCTTGCTAGCCTCAGCAGTAGTGTGAATGCTACTGTTTCATGGGAACTTTTCTGTCTCTCTGTTTATTGTGTGTCTAGCAGTCCCTCTAACTGGCAGCAAGGCTTAAGAAATTGACCTATAATCTTTTACACAAGAAACTACTTTATTCCATTTCAAAACATTTAATGTATTTATGAAATACATAAAATTAGTTATGCATATTTGAAGTATTTATATATTTATGTATTTTATTAGGAACCAACCTGTGCTAATAACTTCAGATTTTTAATTCCATGTTTGTTATATAGCGTCCTGTCATATGAGCATATGAAGATCCTCTGCCCATTCAGTCTCTTGTGTCATGTAACATGCGTTTAGCTCTTATACCAAATCAAGAACTGCTTCAGTGACATTCACATCTACGCTGCCTTCATAAACTTTCTATTTTCCTTAGAATCCACATTTAGAACCTGGACTCCATCCTCTGAGTTGCTGTCTTTATCTCAGTCTCACTCTTCTCAGTTCCACAGCACTGTGAACCCCTGCTGCCTTTAGACATACACTGTTCTAAATGTCCAACACTTACACTCTTTAAGTCCTTCTAAGTAGAAACTTGGGTCAGTAAATGACCTTGCTGCAATCACTGAGAAGTTCTTTTACTCTTTACACTGATAATCTGTCCTCAGACCCCATTTTTTAAACTGTAGAAGCAATTACTTTGCTTCTAAATATTTTTAGTGATTATTAACAAATTCACAAACACATAAAATGAAGCAAATGAGTTCACATGGATATCATCTCTTCATTTTGACAAATCAGAAGAGACAGAATACAGACTTAGCAGCCATGGGATCCTCATGCTCAGACTTGCTACAATCCAAATAACAGTTTTATAACAATCCCACCAATTTTCTTTCCCAAACAGCCTCAAGCTTCTTCCAGAACAAAATTACAGCAGCTCACACTCACATACACAGTAAGTCTCTGCTTGGGTTATTCTGTCTTTCTACACTACCTTGCTGACTGCTGCACATTTCCCCAGGTTTACTGACAAAGCTATTGTTCTCCCCCAGTTTACACATACATGCTTTCCTTTTTAATGAAATAGATTTCTTCTTCGATCAATACTAACCAATATTTCAAGGTTATCTGTCCCATAATTCCTCTATTTTTCCTTCATAACAGTTATCAAACCCTGTGTAGTATTTTTATTTTGTTTTTATTCTCTTTCTAGAATGTAAATATCACGTAGGCAAAAATGGCTGCCTGCAGATTCCACTGTATCTCCAGTATTTATCATATTATTGGATTCACAGAGGACTCTAAATATGCTTTGCGTTGGTCAACACTGTTGCTTTCATGTGTTAATGTTGTGAAACTCATAGCAGATTTTAAACTAAAGTTAAAAGGTAATTTTCAAAAAAGCTACTAGGAACCAAACACTTTACTTCAGATATTTTATATTTCTTATAAACATATATAATGTAGATCATGTATCATAGATGAGGAAAGTAAGCTGCAGGAAAATGAAAGATGTTTTTGAAACTTTAGCTGGGAGAGTTGACCTTTAATCCCATTTCTTTCTGATTCTAAACTGAGATCTGGAGAGTGTGCCATGCTGCCCTACAGTAAATACCTTTGATTTATAGATAGTTTCAGACAGTCTTTACAAACCCTGCAATTAATTTTTTTTTGAGCTCCAATGAGCCCCTCTGCCCATTTCTCCATGAACTGCAATGCCAGGTAGGAAACAACAGATTCCTGCCAGGAATATTGCATTCATGTTATTTGTGTTTCGATTTCCTTGTCACGAAACTGTCTAGGATTATGATTATATATTGCTTTGCTTAAAGACATCTCATCTCCATAAATCTTAGTCCTGAATTACTGGAGTATAATCAATTTGAAGATGTCACATTTAATACATATAAAACCGTGCTTTGCTGGATTTCTTCGTCACTGAAATTGAGTGGGATACCTGTTTTTAATATTTTGGGAAAGAATGCATGACTAGAGAAAGCATAACCATGGCACATAATAACAGGATGGGATTTAAGCTGTTCTACAGTAAGCATGTTTAAGGTTTAGACTCAGAAGCTGAGATCCAAAGCATTTCCAAAGCTGGCACAATGCCAAGCAGTAGGTGAAAGCCTGGGTTTGCTAGAAAACAATCCATGTCACTGCAAATATTAGATGACCAGACACTATAATCGTCTCTGTGCATTCTTAAGTTGACTAGTTTCCACCCTTCATTAACTCTTGAGTCAGATGCCTAAAATATAGAGAAAGAGAATCGCTGCTTTGAATAAAATTAACATATTTATCCAAAGTCCTGAATAACGCAGGTGATATCAATGCCTCAAAGAGATTATATGAGACCAGAAACCAGAGACTACTCTTCTCATTAAAGAAAGTGAGTTGATACTAGCTATTATTTAATCTTAAAATGTTCCCCACAGGCTGACATGATGAACTCCTAATTCCTAGTGGTGGTGTGTTTTTGGAACGTTCTGGAAACTTTAGTAGTGGGATCTGTTAGGAGAAATTAAGTCTCTCCTCATCTCCATTTCCTGTCTTCCTTGAGATAAAAAGCCTTCTGTGTCATGGAACTGTTACCATAATGTGTGGCCTAAACACAAGCAAAGAGTAAAAGAGTCAAGAACCATGAAAAGAATCCTCGAAAAGCATCCTTGAAGCTGTTCTCTCAGATAATCTGGTCTCTGCTGTACATCTATGAAAACAGCCAACACAGAACCATTGTCACCAAAGATACCTCAAAGACAGTTGTCTGTGGTAGTACATGAGAGATAAAAACAAGTCAAATCAGGAAGTTCACTGCTCTGATAGAGTTTTAAATTAGCAAAAGCCAGTGTTGAGATTAAATAGCAGAATAAAGCAGACGTGATTTTCATTAGCAGGACCAAGGACTCTAATACCATCTGTGACAATGGATGGTATTTCTAGGAGGCATTGTTGAGATATACCACTGTAAAAGAACTGTAAGTTAGAAGGCTTTCTTTTTGGTGGTATAGAATCATGATCCATCATCAAACCAGATTTGAGTTGGGCTATCTAACACACTGACTTCTACTTAGCAAGACCCTGCGCAGAGCATTCTGTTCCCTTCTAGGACTTCTGACCCATAAAAACCCTAAGTTAATAGATGATTTTAGAAGCTGCTAGAACTTTAAAATTTGTAATACTTTAACAGAGAGCAAGTATGCTTAGGCAGTGCACACTTGATTCAATAATCAATAGTTGTCTTGACTGGTCTCTAAGTTTTTAGTGGGGATCAGAAGAGAAAGCCTGGTAGCTGGTCCAGGCTTTGGTGTTACCCATCTGTTTATGTCAACCATGAGATACATCCAATTCAATGGTAGTTGAAAAAAGATATGAGAGAATCAGGGGAGGTAAAACCATGATCAAAATAAATTGTATCATTTTGTTCAGTGAATCATCTGTGGAAAATTTAAGATGTGACTGTCATGGTTAAGCAGTCCCCTCAAAAAGATGAAGCCCTTTCAGAATATAGAGGAGGGCTATAACCTCTGCAGTAGAAGATAGTTGCTGTCTGAATAATAGTTTGTGCTACACTGTTTAGTCCCAAAAGAGATTGTCCAACCAAAAAATAGTAAATTACTTTTATTGTCTTCTTTTTTTCTTCTCTTTTTTATTTATAAAATAGTCTTTTTTATCCATGTATTAACTTGGTCTCCCTCCCTTCCTCCTCCCAATCTCTCCCAGTCTGCCTTCAGCCTCCCTCCTCCCCATCTCAGCATCCCCTCCCCAAAAAGGGCAAAAGGTCCCAAGGTAGATCAACTCAGCATCCACTCCAGGTAAGTCCAATTTCCTCATCCTAATATCAAGACTGAGTTGGTGTTCCTCTGAAGGGAATGGGCTCTGAAGTGCCAGCCAATGCAAAGAAATACAGTCTGATCCCTCCCTTCGAGGCTCCATATACTGCCATGTCAATGGACAGTTGCCTATCCTTGGAGGGCCTAGCTCCTTTTCCGGATGGTTACCCAGTCGCTGTTCTTGATTAAGGGAGCTCCCCAGAGCTCCAGCCAGCCATCATTGTAGAAATTTTCCTTGTAATTCCCTATCCCTTTGTTCATATAGACTCTCCTCCCCTGTTCTCAGCTGGACCAGGAACCCAGCCCAGTGCTCAGCCATGTATCTCTGCCTCCACCTCTATTTATTGTTGGATGTAAGGTCTGTGATGGCACTTAGGGTGATTATTCATTTGATTATAGGGGAAGTCCTGTCTAGGCATCACCTTCATATTGGTTGGAGATCTAGTCAGGGACATCCTATGAGTTCTTGTAGGTTATCCTAGCACCCAGTCTCTTTCCAATGCCACATTGGCTTCCTCTATCAAGATCTCCATCTCTTTTTTTTCTCCCTCTTTGTTGCTCCTCTTACTCAATCATCTCCTTCTCTCATGATTTGTTCCCACTCCTTGGTTACAGCCTCTTATGCTCCCAATTAGCTAGGAAGATCTTCTCTATTTTCTCTTCCTAGGGACATCCAGTCCCTGGATGTCTCTGTTAAGTTTCTTCTGATTCCAAGATGTTCAGTAGTTGTGGTTTGCAGCTTGGATGTTCTTTGTTTTTTTGTCTAAAGTCCACTTCACTTATGAGTGAGTACAACCTGTGCTTATCTTTCTGGGCTTGTGATACCTCACTTAGGGGTTAAGTCTCCAAATCCATCCATTTCGTTGCAAATTTTAGGATGCCAATTTTTTTTTTCTTTTACTGCTGAGTAGTACTCCATTTTGTAGACTTATGATAGTTTGTTAATCTATTCTTCAGTTGAGGAGTATCTAGGTTGTTTCCAGGTTCTTAATATTATGAATAATGTTGCTATGAACATAGCTGGGCTAATGCCTTTGGAGTGCAAATGTACATCCTTTGGGTATATGCCCAATAGTGATATTGCTGAATCCTTGGGGAGATTGATTCCCAGTTTTCTGAGGAATCACCATACTGTATTCCAGAGTTGCTGTATAAGTTCACACTCTCACCAACAATGGAGGAGTGTTCCGCTTGCTCTGCATCCTCTCCAGCATAGGTTGTCATCTATGTTTTTGATCTTAGCCATTCTGACAGGTGTCAGGTGGTATCTCAAAGTTGTTTTAATTTGCATTTGTCTAATGGCTAAAGATGATGAGCAATTTTTCAAGTGCATTTCAGCCATTTGTAATTCTTCTACTGAGAATTCCCTTTTTAGTTTTGAATATTTCCCCTGTGACAATGTCAAATAAATTCAGTCGAAATTTCAGTAAGAACTTTATGGAAAAAATATGATTTAGAATTACATATAAACAGAACAAATAATTTCTACAAACAGATGGACCAAAATATAATATTATCTATGTTTTTCTATAATAAATTATCTTCCTTTGTTCACCTACCTTGCAAGAGAACCTCAAGGTTGATATAAAGTAACATTTTACAGCTTTGCTTCAAAAATAACTTGGAAAGACAGTAAAAGTCAAGGTCAGTAGCATAGAAATTTTTCCCACAACACTTCAAATAGCTCATGGGCAGGACTTGCTTATAAACATAAATGTGAAGCTGTATCAGTCACAGCCTAAGACAGGAATAGTAAGACAGATGCTGACCCTTCAGGAGTGATGTTGGCTCACTTTTCAGATGAGTAATCAAGATCAACAGAAGTGG
The DNA here is from genome assembly GCA_004025045.1 of Sigmodon hispidus. Classification (NCBI taxonomy): domain Eukaryota; kingdom Metazoa; phylum Chordata; class Mammalia; order Rodentia; family Cricetidae; genus Sigmodon; species Sigmodon hispidus. The sequence continues at coordinate 18,012 of PVIH01010667.1, forward strand.
TGACTCCAAGTCAGGGGCATAAATCTTGGGAGGGAAAGGCAGGGGGGATCATGCATACGTATCACAGTCCTGAGACTAACTTAAGCAGCTGAGACAATTGTATGTTTTAATGTTCTTCTGTCCTATATCAGCGTATACACTGTCGTTCGCTGTTCCTACCAGGTGTCAGGAGTAAATAATAAGTATCATATGGTGTATGAGTGAAACAAAAGTACTCTTGATGCTATGCCCACATCTCTCCAGCCCATCTCTGGGTTTACTTATAACAAGAGAAGATCATTTCCCACCTGCAGAGATATTCTATTGTTGACACTTATTTCTGCATGGAGGCTTTCTTTAGTGCCATGGACGTTTTTCAGTTCAAGTATACGGCAACACAAGATTTTAGGAGATACAATGCCTGTAGTCACACCACTCAACCCATGAGGAATGAGTTAGGGAATAAATACTTCCATGTGGCAAATATTGTTAAGATTATTTCTATGTGGTCCCTGGCTCCCCAGAGCATTTTTAGTGCCATAGATGCAACTTCCTAAGAACAAAGACCTTTGTGCTCTTATACTAACACACACTCTTGAAAAGAGTATCCTGTTGACTTTGTTGACTATTAGGTGTATCTCTGTAAGGTTTTCTTGAACTATGAAATTTTTCTATTCATAGGCTATTGTTGTACCTGACACATTATTGTTATAAATTCTGACTATTTTCTTTTTCATTATTATAAATAAAGTCACATTTTCTATTCATGTATATCCTTATTTAAGGTCCCTTCCCCCTCCTATCCCCTCAGGTCACTCTCTCTTCTCCACATCTCCCCATCTCCTCCCCAGCATGGGCAGGAGGTCCCAAGATCCCAATATTGCTCAGTTCAGCCTCCATTCCTGGCAGATCCAGTTTCCCCCCCCCCCCAACATCGAGACTGAGTCAGGTGTTCCTCTAGGGGGAGTGGGATCCAAGGAAATTCTGACTATTTTCAAAAGATGTAATTCTTAGCATATCTTTATTTTATTTACATGCAAAACAACAAACTTTTGACTTGGCTCATTTAATGTTTTTATTATTTTTTAATAATGATCAAGCAACTTTATGGATTATACAGTAAAATACACTGGAAAATAAACAACATCAACAATAGAGAAATTAGCCTGACAATATTTTTCCTCCTAGGGAAAAAAGTAAATTCTAAGATATATAAACAGAAGTATAGTGTGTGTATCAATTTATGATATCTAGATCAATGAAAAGCCATAGGTTTATAATTAGAGCAGACTTTTTATAACAAAACATCTGAGCTAATAAATGTATAAAGAAAAAAGCTTTCTTTTGGCTCAGTCTTGGAAGCACTTGTCTAAGAATGACTGAACTCCGCTAAGCAAGCACATTGAGGCAGAGCTATGGAGCTGAGCAAATCTCCTTTTATCACAAGGCATGGAGAGAGAAAAAGGAGAAACTGTGGCTACATAACCCACTTTGAAAACACATCCCACCAAGCTATGGCTTTATACAAGCCCTATTGTGGAATAAACTTTTTGTACACTGTGAAGATATATCTTTGCCAAGTCACCTTCTGATTGGTTAACCAAAGATCTAAATGGCCAGTAACTAGGAATGAATAGGTTAGATGAGACTTTTGGGCAGAGATAGATAAAACAATGATGAATCTATGTGCAAGAGAGATGTAAGGATGCAGAGGAAAAAAAAACAGGTGGTATAAGATTTAGAGATAAAAGCTATGAGGTGAAACATAGATTAATATAAATGGGTTAATTAAAGTTATAAGAGTGAATGAGACAAGCCTAAGCTATAGGCCAAGCTTCAATAATTAATAATAAGTCTCAGTGTTGTTTTTTCTATGAGCTCTCAGCCCAAAGAAAACTCTGTTTACACAGCACATTTACTAAAGATTCCTCCACTCCCCAATTATTCCACCTTCAGTCCAAAAATTGAAAGGAAACATTCAATATTCAAACCACAGCAGCATCTGTGAAAAGAACAGATGGGCATAATTTTAAGATTTTGTGAAAAGCACATAGAGTTGGGCCACCAATGGAATTGGAGATGCTATGATATGGCTTGTTCCTATAATCCCTCCAGTGTCATCTCAAGGCTGCTGAGGGTTGACAACTGTCTTCAGTAATCAATCTTTGCTTCCCCTGAAGATGAGGATGGATTAGAAAACTTTTGTCTCTGTAAATCTATATCCTCTTTTTAGACAAATAAATAAAAGGATGGCAGAGAGTTCTCCTGAATTTTCTTCAGCACTATAGACCTTCAGATTTTTGGAGAGAAACCTTCTGGTTTTATAATACTCAGCAGTGCCTCTATGATGTGACTTTATTGTCTGGGTAAAATGAGGCCTTACCACTTTCAGAAGTCCTTTCTAATATCATTGCTTTCCTATTATGGACTTTTTTCCTCAAACAAAAGCATTTAAGAATGATATTGGGAGCAGGAAGTGGCATTTTTACCACATACTGAGTCTTCAGAATCATACCTTTCTTGTGTAAATAAAAAAAGTACAAAATGTGGCAAAAGAATTTCTAGAATTATGGTAGCCTTTTACAATGGAGAAGTACATACAAAAACCAAGTTTACAATAAAAGTAAATAACAAGCTTGTAATATAAAGATACACAAGAAAATACATCTACCCTCTAGTATGCCAGCCTTGGTATTTGACATTCAGATATTAGTTTCATTACTTAGAATATGTTTAATATTAAATTATACAATATTCCTAAGCATTAGGTTTACATCTTTAAAATGGAGATAGTAAGACTCAACTCACAGGACCAATATGATGAAATAATTTATTCATTTTTCATAAACATTAAAATGTTATGCAAATAATAGACATTATTATTTTAGAAGATCCATCTGTAGGTATAGAAAAATAACCATTTCATTTAACAATCATCATAATATAAAATTGACATTATGAATTCCCATTTTAATTACCCTGTATTCCTAAGAAGGAAGAGCGGTTCTATGATCTTAGCCACAAGTATATTCTGTCAACACCATTGTTGCCTAGAACAGTAGATCTCAATCTGTGGGTCACAAACAACCCTTTTACAGGGGACACCTAAGATCATTGGAAAATACAGATGTCTACATTATAATTCATTACAGCAGCAAAATTACAGTTATGAAGTAGCAATGAAAATAATTTCATGGTTGGGAGTCAGCACAACATGAAGAACTGTACTCAAGGGCAAAGCTTCAACAAAGTTGAGAACCACTGACCTAGAATCACATGGTGGCACCATGCATTAGCTAGGAGGTAATAGAGAATGCATTTGGAGGAAAAAGAAAAACACAGAATAAACTGAGCGTGAAGGGAAAATAACCCATCTGAACAAAGAAATAATATGTGGTCTTTATCTGAAAATGATTTCATTTCTCAAGAGCCTCTCTCATGAAATAAAATGCAGCTGTATTTTATGTTTCATTTTACTGGACACTATATGCTAATAACCTATTAAACCAGAGAGGTGCTAGGAAAGAAAAATCTCACAAAACTCAAACAAAATGGAACATAACAAAGCAGCCAGGTTCACTAGACGGCGACCTCATCTGCTCAGAGAAAACCTTGCCCCTTTCCTGATTAGAGGCAATCAGAATACAGCAGCTGACAATCTTGTCTAATTTAAAAACTATCACATCCGATGATAACTGTTAATAACTACCAATATAACCCAGCATGAGAAGGACGGTCAAATGTTACACTCTGAATGTTAAATAATGCAAAGAATAGGAGTAGCTTTTAACGGAGAAAAAATTGTTTATCTTTTTAAAAAGATCACTTAAAAATGTGTTGCCAAGCCACACAGCAGGCTGCAGTCTTAAGTATTCAATAACATGATCTTCCAGCCCTTCTGGGTTTCTCTTTCCAATTTATAATACTGTTGGGCTTGGTATACTACTGTCTATCATTATAAGGTCAATTCTAAAACAATTGCTTTCATCTCATCAAAGAATTTTCCAGAATAGACTGAGAGTTTTACACTGGCTAAAAATCTAACTCTGGTAATTTTTGCATAGTAAAAAAAAAAAAACTGCTCCACAAGATAGAACTCAGACCTGGCACCACTATCTGGACCAAGAACCTGTGACTAGACAGCTAATAGTCCTTAGGGAAAAAGCTACTGCAACTATTCTGTTAAATGGACACAGTATTTAATGAGCTCCTAAGGACTTATTGTTATCCCATTGGTTAATGCATCTCTCAACCGTCATCAGGGAGGTAGGTGCCTGTTTTCAGTAGGTATCAGTTAACACAGAGATGCACAGCTGCTCAATGTGATCAAGAGTCATTGCAGAAGTTAGGGCAGAAAGAATGTAAGCGCTAGAGGCAGTGACGACAAGGAAAGAGGGCCAGTAGGATGCAGCAAGGCAAGCTGCACATGGGACACTTCCTTTATCCCACGTACTCATGCTGTGTGTGCCATCTGCTCATTGGTCACTGAGCAGCCATGTCAATATTGTTGGGCAGAATTGATTAGCTTTAGGAAGACTGACCAAAGGCCCCCATTAGGGCCTAAATGAATAATAGCTGGTAGTGGATGACTTTAGCTCGGTTGGTATGCCCCTAAAAGTGCCCCTGGGAGAGGCACAGGAAGAAAAGATAGATGGCCCTACCTGATGGGCTCCTCTGCTCTCTTTCTGTACTTCTAAGAGTTCAGTGGGCCAAGTGCTTACTGTGAAAGCATAAGGGCCTGTGTGTGGACTCCTAGCACAAATGAAAAGAGCAGTATGTGGCAACAGGTGTCTGGAATCCCCCTTCTCAGAAACTGGAGGATCTGGGGGCTCACTATAACCAGTTAGCTGAAATGGGAAGCTACAGGTTCAGTGAGAAACCTCTTCTAGAAATAATAAGGGGTAGGAAGAGAAGGAGGAGACAACAGACCTCCTGTCTCACACACATACATGGAAGCACACAAAAAAACCTATTTCTGATTTTTTGCTTGCTTGACACTACTGATTGCATGCTTTCCCATGCCTTGTCTGAATTTTCTTCTTTGAAGAGGAGAAGAACCAAGATCGCTACTCATACCAACACTAGACAGACCAGGAGAAGCAGGACCTGTCACCATGACAATATAAAGTCAATCATTAGGCATCACAGTGCTTACATCCAAGAAGCATTATGTAGTGATGAGGCACTGTGTTTCAAAGCTCACATTCACGTCTTCATCTCCTCCTGTAGGTACTGCATATCACACCATCAACAAAAAAGATGAGTGCACCCCAATAAGATCTTCTGAATGCAACTATTTTCACATTACTTTTATAGCACATTGCTATGTAGATCTGTTTTATTATTGTTCTAAATCTTTTATCCTGCCTGATTTACTAATTAAATTTCACCATGAGGGTGTTATATATGTAGGGGAGGGATATGTAGGATTTGGTATCTAGAGCATCAAACATTCAATGGAAGCCTGAAACAAATCCCGGTAGAAAGGGAGGGGGTCTTGTACTCTTAAAAGGGTCCAGAACCTTAACTGAAAATGAAATTATGTAGCCATAAGAAATATATGGTAAGGCCTTAATTTACCCCCATATATTCACATCTGAGATGGTATTATCTATCACCTATTATCCATGTCCTTTCCTATAGAGGAGCTTTATAAAATGTACTCAAAATTTTTATGTGACAAGATTCTGTAATTCACTTGGGCACTGTGCAGATGTGAGAGATTATCTTCCTTAAATTAAGAATTAAGAGAATTCCAATTCTCCACTAGGAAATCAAGTCCAAATGTTCTCTGCTTCCTTCTAGCAATTCTTCCTCATTTCCACCACAAATCCCCCAATATGATTTTTAATCTTTGCATCTGGTTATACAAACAGGAATAGATAATGAATAACAGAATGTCTGACTCAAGAAAGATTCCCTAACTTATCGCTCTGACTTCATAAACGGCATTGCTGAGAACATTTGGGGTCATTAGCTCAAATGTCCCTAAGGTATAAAGAGACATAAATCCTTACTTATCAGTGGAGTAAGGCCTTCTTGGGTCTGCAAAATAAACTCCACATACCTGATGAGAAGCAGTAGCTGGCAGGTCATTTGAGGAAGAGTCAGGGATCGGAAGACAGGGTTAACTTAAAGAATACAAGGCCCCTGAAAGCAAAAGTAGGTCATTGCTGCCAGAAATGAGAGGGAATTCTTTTTTCCTTGAAACAAATGAAGACATCCAGATACTAAGACATCACTGATAGACTCCTGTTTGGGTAGACAGAAAAGACTTTGATCTTATGATGTAAACTCTGCTCTTTGCTCCACGAAGTGCCTGATCACCACACGCACTGCAGAAATTTTATTTGCCCCATAGAATTGTGAGTGTGATGTTTGGATTTATCCTTGTGACCCTTTGAACTTCCTGAGAACTTCAGGATGGAGGTTATCTTTGGAAGGGTGGGATTAAGGATGTAGGGTGGCGGGACACTGTCTATACTCTCCCTCAGTAACTGAGGACCAAACCCATGATCTTGTTCTTGCTGGGCAAAAGCACTACCACTGAGCTAATTCCCATGAATACCTGGCTGAGATTCTCCTTGGAGACTCAGGCTGTGCACCCTCTGTCAGGCCCTGCTCTCCTTAGCCAAATGCAATTAGATCTTCTTGTCTCATAGCTTACTATTCCCCATGCTTTATATAGTACCTCATGAATTCTTTCAAGATCTCAAATAGTTTGATTGTAATTGGTTCCCATAAGCTCACAGGGAGCAGCACTATTAAAAGGTGTGACTTTGTTGGAGTGGATAGGACCACGTTAGAGAAAGTATGTCACTGTGCAGGCAGGCTTTGAGGTTTCCTATGCTCAAGATACTACCCAGCTTCTCAGTCAACTTCCTGTTGCATGAAAGATGTACGACTCTCAGATACTACTCCAGCACTATGTCTGCCTGCACATTGCCATGCTCGCCATCATAATGATAATGGACTGAGCCTCTGAAACTATAAGTAAGCCAGCTCCAATTAAATGTTTCCTTTATAAGAGTTGCCATGGTCATGGCGTCTCTTCACAGCAATAAAAACCCTAAGACGGTTTTTGTGTTTATTAAAGTCCATACTTGCTGGACTCCTCATGGTTCTGCAGTGACAGGGAGAAGCACCTCTTCCTCCTGAATTAAGGATCTATTCTGAAAAGACAGTTTGTGTCAAATATTAACCACACATCATCAGCCTCTGCAGTGGGTCAGATCAGAAGTCTGTCTAAGATATCACTTCTCAACCTGTGGCTCATGACTCTTTTGGGGGTTCATATCAGGTATATACATTAGTACTCACAACAGTAGAAAAATTATAGTTAAAAAGTAACAATAAAATAACTTTATGCTTGTGGTCCACCACAACATGAGGACCTTTATGAATTAAGGCATGACAGCATCAGAAAGGTTGAAAACCATTGGCCTAAGAGATGGTCTCTAATGCTGGGCTTCATATGCTCAGGTGACTCTACTCTTGGAAAATGAAAACCATGAGTCTGTGAGAAACTACACAGAACTAAAGTGAACAAAATAAGAGCAGGGTGCGAGCAGCAAAGGAAACAAAATGACGGTGTCAGGAAGCCACTCAACAAAGCCATTACCATGCTTATTGCCATCTGAAGGCACAATGATTGAAGTTATTGTGCTAATGCAAGATTACTAAATAATGCACCCCATAAAAGGAAGGCATTGCATTGGCCATAAAATGTGTGTAACTGCAAAAGAATTCATACTTATTTAATGACACTTTAGAATTGGGTGGTAATTAAAATGAAGTAGGAATTTTTAAAAGCCAAATCCAAGCACGCCAGTATATAAATTGAAACATTTTCTCTGTTTTCCAAGCACATAAAAAAGGAAGTTTTACACAGAGGCTTGGGGTTCTTTTTCTACTCCCCCCACGTTTTTGAAGCCCACTGGGAACAGCATAATTTTGACTTCTCAGTATTTCCACTTCTAATTGCTGGGAGGGTTCATTATCAGCTGTCTGAAGTGCAATACATCAACCTTGCAACGTTGAGTTACAAAAGACATTCACACATCTGATGGGCTGCTGTGCTAAATACATCTTAATTTGTGCTGCATCTGCTGTTTCCTGGTTTGTTTGCCATGCAGTGAATGCTTCAGACATTAGAGAAGCTTCCTGAATTATTCTTTTTAAAAAACACCAAAACTTCATGTTTTTTTTAAAAGAAAAGAAATGGCTGCCTTCCATCATTATTCAATTGTGCCTTAGAATGCTATAAACACAAATTTTTTATTATATATGCACGTATTAAAAAACCATGCATTTGAATATGTATATGCATATTGGAATAAATGCACATATATTTGCATGTATGTCAAGTCAAATATTCAGTTCAATCACATAAAGCAAAACAAACCTCCTTCAGCCATAACTGGATGTATAATGATGCACACGCAGGCTTACAGCTCTGTCGTGGATACAAGGGCTCTCTGCGTCACTTGGGTCTGGTTTTGGTTTGCTCGCTATGCCAAAGATGTCAACAAGGTTGGCACTGTCAGTTCATTCTTAACTAAGTCAAAGTTGAAGTAAGAAACATATGCACTTCGCCATGATCCAGGATAAACCAGTTTCAAAATTAAGGAAGTTTACATCTGAAATGGAAAAGGAAACAGACCTCTGTCTAGAGTCTGTGTCTCCCTCAGTCTTTTCATTAAAGCAGAAGCATCAAAGATAGATGCAAAGCCAGTCTCCGGGGTTTGAAGCTGGCATAGTTACACAGTGCCTCATGCTCAGAAAGGCACCAGGCATAGAAGCGCCAGTAGATGTTGTTGGCATAGCAATGGATTTGCTCATATATTTAATTTGTCAGTCATTTATTTTTAAGATCATTAAAATTTACCACTAGAAGTGAACACAGGCAGAAGAAAAAAAAATGGTAGAAAAAAGGAAAAACTTAGGGAAAAACACAAATGGTATCTCCTTTGAATTTGTGTTGCTTTAAAGGGAGGGGTAGAAGGCAGCCATTTCTGGTTTTACTATTTTTAAACCCATTTTTTTTTTTTCTGAATGAAAGTGATCAAAAGAATCACACATTTTTGTCATAGACTTTGGAATCACTAACAAAAGTGACATGCAAAGTTACTTACAATCTCAAAAATTAACATAAAGGCAGTCTTTTTTTTAGTTTTGTGAGACATAATGCTTTTACACACACACACTGGGATACACATGCAGGCACACACAGAGACATATAACATACTTTAAGGGAAGCTCATTAACAAGCATGAGTTTGGTGCAAGGCAGTGTGTGGGCTGCAGGGAGGCAGGGCTGCTCATTGATTTCTGCCTGCCCTGCCCCTTACCTAGTGGGAGCAATCCCCCTATTTCCATAATGTCAATCATACTCCTGAGTTGTTTTCCCAAGGACATGCAGAAAGTGATTACCAAGGCAGGTCTCATGACTGGTGGAGTCACAGACAAATCAGGGCTTCCGTTATGGAGTATGCTGAATCAATAAGGCATACTGCTCAAGCAAGGCTGAGAAAAACACCTCATAAAGTAACAGCATTTGTAAAGGTTAATCAATTCAGCTAATTGTAAATGTTCTCAATTGTCACTCCCTAAACAGTCCCTTCTCTTTGTAGCTAGTAATTCACTGTGAGATGTGCAGCTCGAACAGGCAGCAGCGGAAGAGAGGGACAGAGGCAAATTTCTCATTACTCTCTCCATGTTGTGCTCTGCTGGTGTCTGTGAATGTCAATATATTTACCACAGGGAGATAGCCTTTTTTACCCGGCTAGCACTAAGTTGCCTCCTTCATGATATACAAAACAAAGTAAAGATCCTAATTATCTTGGGTCTAGGCAGATGGAAAGGAAATCAGGGTATTGATTTGGGGGGCGATGTCTTAAGGCAATGCAGATGACTAATAAGGTGGGCAGGTACAGGAAGGTCTCTCATTGACAACAGCAAGGCAGCGACATCTTATTCACTGCCCAGATATGACTCAGATAAAGAGACCCCCTTCTTCCCTTCACCTCCCCTGCCAAATCCCTAACTCTCCCCTGGGCCAAATCTCCAGAGCAAAGTCACTGTTGAGGGCAGGGAGAGTTAAAAGTGACTGCTGAGATCAGAGATGTGGAAATAAATCATGTCAATCACAACCGGAAAACTTCTAGCCTGGAATTACTCCAGACCCTGGCAGTGAAGGAAATCAACCACACAGAGGGAAGTAGGGATCATGTGTTGCTCTGGGGCATCACAATATTGCCAGTACATTTCCATCCAGTTCATGGATGATTGTTCTAAGGCCAAAGAATGCTATGCATTACAAAAGTTCTAGGGAAACTAAAAAGCAGTGACACTGGTTAAGTGATAAATTATCCTAAGAAAAGCCCATGTCTCCTCTGCATTTTACTTTGTATATGTATTTGGTGCCAAGTTTTGGAAGCTTTATTTCCTTATAACAATAATAATCTAGCTCTCATATTTAGGAAACATAGGAAGACAGAGTATATTCAAGATATATTTGTATGAGCCAAAAACAGTGGTAAGAACTATTTCAAATGTCTCAGTGCAGAGATAACATTTATAGTGAAGTATGTAGTAACAGCCTGCACTCACATATTGGGGCTTAGAATTCCATGCTATGTATCATTTCCCACACTGAAACATGAGCTGCCACAACAAGCCATCAATTTCCTTTTATTTCACTCATACCTTGGTGAAATGTAAATGTCTTGTCTGTAGCTGTATGGCTGTAAACAGTAAGAAAAACTTGAAATTGTAGAAAGAATCCCTTAATACTATGAATCCAAAGATTTCAATGATGCAACTGAAGAAAGAGCATGCTCGCCTTTCTTATATCTCCCCCTTAGTGCAATTGATCTAACTCAGTCAAATCTGAGGCCTTGTCCCTATCAAACCAAGGCATCTTGTGGGTATGTTAGGGTAAGTGCTCACACCAGTCAAGTGACTCAGCCTAAGCAAACCCATGGTGACTTGAAAACGAACAAGAAAATCAAGCTAGAGAAAAGATAAAAATGAGGAAGTGATGGCCACACTTCACAAGGTACTCTGTTTCTCTGACACTGTGGGATGATGGGAAGACAGACTCACTAGGGTACTGTATCAACAATGATGACAGAAAAGAGCATCAGTGCTCCTCTGATGAAGAGCAATTAAACTGTTCAGGAAAGGAAATCTGTCCTTAATGCAAACTAGTGCATTCCTACTGAGTACACTTGAAGCATACCCTACTGACCCGTGACAATATAAATTAACTAGGCAGAGATGTCCAGCATCCATACCCATTGCAATGCTGTGGGGGAAGTCCTCTTCATCACTACCCCTCTGTCCTAGTCAAGGTTTCTATTGCTGTCAGGGCCATGACCAAAGCAACTTGAAGAGGAAATGGGTTTATGAGGCTTTTACTTCCACATCACTGTTCATCTTGAAGTTGGGACAGGAACTCAAGCAGGGCAGGAACCTGGAGGCAGGTGCTGATGCAGAGGACTATAAATGCTGCTTACTGACTTGCTCTCATGGATTTCTCAGTATGCTTTCCTATAGAATCCAGGGCCATTGGTTCAGGGATGGATCTACCTACAATGGGCTGAGCTCTCCCCCATCAGTCACTGATTAGGAAAATGCCCCACAGACTTGCCTACAGTCTGATCTTATGAAGATATTTTCTCAGCTGAGGCTCCCTCCTCTCAGATGACTCTACCTTGTCTAAAGTTGACATCAAACTAGCCAGCCCAGCCTCCTCCCTGTTCCTACATCTCTTCCTTTTTTTGGTCATACAGTCCACTCAAGTAAGAATGCCTCCTCCTTATGATTGTAAGACAAATGTCCCAATAAGCCTAATGATGCTGAGAATAGACAGTGAAGACCTCTGAATGTGATGACTCTTTTATCAATTAGAATTTTAAGAAGTATACATGATTAAGTAATGAGCAAAGTTAACCAAACTTCCATCTCCTGGGGCCTATTATATTCTTTCATTGATTGATCATGCCTGAGTACATGGTGCCTTTGACCCAGACACACTCACTCAGAGCCCACACCCTTTATACACAGTGTGATTTTCCTTCTAGAGGATACATTTTCCTATCAGTGTAATAACTTCCTGATGTTATCCTAGGGTGTTGCTCAACTTGCCTCTAAATTAAAACACTTATTAAAAAACTTTGAAGCACTCTCACAATTTTCTATCACTGTGCACATAGCAATTTAAAATTATGGGAGCAGTTTTATAAGCACTTAAATTTGGAGGTGATCAGAGACCTGAAAATGTGCAATATAGAGTAATTTAAAATTATTAGAGTACTTCACATTTTTTATAAGCTCTTCAGCTGGGAAGTGATCGGGTTCTAACATCTGAGCTTACATGGTATAAAGTGAAGTACTTCTTAGCCCCAGATGACACACGCTATTAAATCAGGCCACCTTAATAATTCTAAAGTGATGTAGAGTGGGCATGTCCACATCTCCAAATTCGCTTTTAAATTAAAAAGATTTTTCACTTCTAACCTACAAAAGTCACTTATATGATAAAACAGCAATTTACCCTTTCAATCTGGGACACTAAATTGCCATCCTGAGTGGAGAGTCCCTTACCTTTAGTTAAAACACGTATCAGAACATTTAAAATACTTACTTTAAATAAATATATTTAATAAAATATATCATTAAAAGTTATGTCAAGAAACTTTAGCATCTACTCAGATTTAAAAATAATCCAACCTTCAAGTAAGCTATTACATGTCATATTTTGGGATGTAATACTTTTGCATCTAAAACAATGTTAAACCAATCAGCATTCTTTCCTAAGGGCAGCTTGGGTAAAGTGGCATAAGCTCTATCTGTTCTGAAGATATCACTGACCTGAAGAACAGTACATGAAACCAGCAAGGTTCTCCTGTGTCTTTTTGAGTTCAGACAAAGGCATCAGGACCAAGGCACATCCTCCATCTGCCTTTACTGAATATACATTGGGCACTTTTGGTCCTAATAAGATATGTCAGTTTTTGTGATTTTTTTATTTTTTTGGTCTTGTGAAACCTTATCCTTTTCATTACAAAATTACAAGGAAGAATTCTGGTCTGGATTGATCCTATCACAAGATTATCTACCATTCACAGGGGCTTTTAATCCCCATGTAGAAGAAATCCATTTTTAGCATACATTTAGTAGGTTTGCATAAAAGATGCATCATTTTAAAACTTCTTTGGTTCATTCTCCTACCTCATTTACATATCATGATGACTTACATGACTACAGGAATAACTATGAAGTCTCCTAGAAGCTGCTAAAAAATGTCCTTTTACCATATCATGTTGAAAAGTTACATCCTACCCACTCTTATCATCAATCACCAATGTCTAATTTAGCTTAATTCTAAAAGTGTGGTTTTTACTACACCTGGGAGAAAGTGACTAATTTGATACTTCTTTGTTCTTTGATGGTACTTTGAATTTTTGGAGAACTGGTCCTAACAGAAGTGTTCACAACACACAATATCGGGAGAGTTTTCCAATGGTAGTTTGCCACCACAAAAGGCTCGCCGGAGGTATCTGTGTTAGTTCTCATTGGGAAATTGGCTGATGCATTCCAAAGTTCTTCAGCATTGGCCAATCTGCCACAGCTGCCTGGTCTCTCACTATTCATTCTGCCTGTAAATTGGTGTGATGCCTTTAAGTGTTTGCCCTTGTAGCAATTTCCTCTAGCAAGATATATAAAGAACATCCAGAAATTAAGGTACATCCACCTGGAAGATTGTTATGATGTCATTCTAATTTCATTTCGAAGACAGTTGCTGAACAAAACCCATGAAACTGATAAATGGCTATTAAGGAAGAGACTGCATTTGCATGTGGAGTATAAAGATCCTGAGGGTGGAGTGTGCTTACGGCCCAAACTCTCTCTGGATCACTCTACAGAGAAACCCAATGTTTCCATGAAGAAACAATAAGAATTTCTATTTTAAAATATTGATGCAGGATCTGGAAATGGCTAGTGGTTAAGAGGATTTACATGAGAACTGGAACACCCATATCAGGCAGCTTATAAAATTCTGTAACTTGAACTACAAAGGATTCTATGCCCTCTTCTGGCCTCCAAAGGCACCCTCCCCCCGCCACACACACACATGTACATATACACTCTTACACACAAACACAGAGATACACATGTGTGCACGTATACACACAAAGAAAATAAATCTTTAAAAATGTATGCATATGTTGAATACTGGATTACTATTTCGGTTAAGTGGTTCCTGAAATTCACCTAAGAAACACAGGTTTAACTTACAATCAGTGTGTCAAAAGCTGCAGGTGTTTCACAGTCCCACTCTCTATACGGAAGCATTTTGAATTGCGTGAAGTTTGTATTTCTCTGTACCTGCTGGTCACAGCACTTTAGTTTTTATGCTATTGGGAACAAAAGGTCAACTTAGAAAGAAAACTAAAGGACCATTGTCTTGATATTTAGGCAGATTGTACATGATCTATGGAATCCATCATTTAACTACAACACCATAAGAGTATTCCATGGCAGTGATGCAAAATCCTTTACATATTCATGTCTGAATAGAAAATGGACTTTCCAGGAAAACAATCATGCCTCCTACTTTTGCAGGAAACCTGGTTGTTTGCAGCACCCACATGGTAGCTTCCAGCCGTAAGTAACTCCGGCTTCAAGGGATCCAATGCCCTCTGAGAACCTACACAGGCACCAGACATGCACATGATGCACACACATACATGCACACAAATCACTCAGAAAAAAATCTAAAATTTTAAAATATTTTAAAATCTCTATATAATCAATAAGCAGAAGATATAAGAGAATAGTAAATAAGTATGCCTGAGCTGAGAGGAAAAAAATCAGTGTATAAATGGTAGGACTCACCAAGACATTTCTAAAGATTCATGCATATTAGAAATAGGAATGTTAAGGGAGAGCAAAATCAATTTTTCCTGTGGTAAGTGGGATGATATTAGCATCTAAACAAAATTCTTCTTGAAGAATAGGTAAAAAGTCAGGCAGTCATAAGACAGTGGATTTGAAAATCTTAATGGATATCTCAAACTCTGTGGCTATTATATAGAAAGCAAAAGTGACTGTGTAAGAATAATATGAGGGTAGAATTTTTATAAAATGATAATTGCATACATGCTAGGACTATGCATACACAATGAAGTGTGACATGCCTCTGATATTTTTCAGGAGTTGGGTTAAGCTCTGGGTTGTCACTGGGCTTTTCTTCAGTAATCAGTGCCTCCAGGATCCCTCTGTAAAGGGGAAAGAGGCAATTATACACGATGGCAATCTATGAGTCTCCTGTGGACAGCATTGACTTTAATACTAAAACCATGGAGATAACACTAGAATAAAGCTTTCACATGACCACTGTAAAGACTAGTGTGTACATTCCAGATAAAAATGGTTTAATTCCTTTGCATTTTCATAGAGTGGTAGGTATGCCCACTCACATATGTGTATTTGACGTTATTTTCTCTAAAAGCCTTGATAAACAAACATTTCCTTAGCATTGTGGCCACTTTTAAGTACATCTTCACTTAATGATATGAAATGCCCTGTAGTGCCTACAGCTTGTTGCATTAGATAATCCATTTAAGCAACAGTACACGTTTTGTCAGATTGTGTGAGCCTGACAATTTTTTGAACCAAACTAAGCCGTTGAGACTTGAATTCCATTTGCCTTAGGAAAAAAAAAAAAGTGGCTTTCTCATTCAAAGAAAAAATGCTTAGAAACCATATTTGAAAGGCTCATAAGGGGTCTTGCACATCAAATAGTTCTCAGAAAACAGCACTGTGATGAGTTAAAGTATAAATTAATTAGAAACATACACATTGTTTCTCCCTGGCTATCCACATGGGTTTCAAGGTTGGAGAAAGAATGTTTGACAAAATATGTTTGGAGTTTTCATGACCTAAAAGCATAATAAAGCATTCAAGATGTTTGTAGACCAAAGCTATTTGTTCCACTGCATTGATTGTTTTTCAAATAAATATCTAATGATCTTCTGGTATTCTGGTAAAGAATACTGAGGCTCACACAGTTACTTCTGTTTCAACTCATCAAGGGTATCTAAAAGAGATTATATCCATAAAAAGAAACTGATTAAGTGGCTATAAATTAATTCTAGTCTTGTAGTGCTTTTGAAAGGGGAAACATGCATGAACTAGATATTAAAACATGCTCAGCACAAATTTATCCTGTGATAAAAATTGGAGTAGAAACCATTTATAATGAAAACTCAGAGGGCCTTGTGTAACATTTCAATGAAGCTCCCTGGATATCACTGACATTATTATTATTTGGTCCAGGTAACCAAAGTGTGTACCTCCACAAATGTATGTATCCAGTTCCAATGGATTTTGCCAGTCACAGGCATAAAAGTGAAAATGTGGACAGTAGACGGTTGACTAGGTGTCACCCTAGAGAAAGTACTTTAAAATGTTACTGTTAGTATGAGCAATTGTTTACTATAAGCCAACTGATTATATGGTTTTAAAAATGTACACCATTGGAATTCCTAGAGTGTATATCTTCAAATTTAGATGGATGAGAGACGTATGATGGAAGAGGAGAGGAGACAAGAGGAAGAAGGAGATGAAAGAGGAGGCAGAGAGACAGGAAGGAGGGAAGGAAGGCGAGAAGAGAGCTGAGGGAAAGCACAGAAAATGTAAAATACTGCGTTTGGGGGGTGGGGAACGAGTTCAATCAGTATGTACTTTCTATAACAGGCATGAGGAGCCAAGGTCAGTCCCCAAAGCAAATGTCAAATTCCAATATATCCTCAGGGCCTGTTGGCCAGCTGGTCTGTCTGTTCCAGCTGACTGTAACAATCAGCTCAACACAGCTAGAATCACCTGAAAAGAGGATAATTTGAGTAATCGACTTCATGGAGTTGGTCTGTGGATGTGTCTGGAAAGATCTGTCTTGATTGTTTAATGGATGCAGGAAAGCCCAACCCACCACGGGAGGTGTCATTTCCTGAGCAGGTGGTGCTAATATGTAGCGAAAAGCTAGCTAAAAATGGGCCAGGAAGCAACACAAAAAGCAGTATCCATTCTTCCATGGTTCTTCTCTGGAGTTCTGACTTCCCTCACTGAGGGATTATGACCTCAAAGCAAAAAACAAAACAAAACAAAACTAAACTAAAAAAAAAAAATTTCCTTCTCCAAGATGATCACAGCAACTGAGATAAAAGATAAAATTTATGACACTTCCAACCCAAACTCCAACACACACACACTCACTCACACACACACACTCACACACACATCCACATCACACAAATAAAACATTTTCAAAACTACATTTTATATATTTTGTTAAATGACCTAGTATTTGAAAATGTACATTTCATTTAAGATAAAATAAAGATTAAATTGGTCTCTGAAAAAAGCACAAGGCTTAACAAGATGTGACCAAGCTCAACTATTTCAGCTTGTTACATTTGTGGTATAGTATGAAAGTTGGTTGATTCATAGTTTCAATTTCCTATGTGAACTGTATTTTTAGCCCAATTTTCTACTAGGGGATCTGAAAAACTCTGAGCTTTCTTCTAAGAAGAGTGAATTTGTAAGGAATCCTAAAGGTGTCCTTATATAAAAAGCTACATAGTCACAACTTTCAATAATCTATGAGGCTGTCCAAGAAAAGAGTCATTGTGAAGCTGGTGAGTTCTTTGGAATAAGTTTTTTCCCTGAA
The DNA here is from genome assembly GCA_004025045.1 of Sigmodon hispidus. Taxonomy (NCBI): domain Eukaryota; kingdom Metazoa; phylum Chordata; class Mammalia; order Rodentia; family Cricetidae; genus Sigmodon; species Sigmodon hispidus. The sequence continues at coordinate 35,727 of PVIH01010667.1, forward strand.
GCCACTTGGATAGAAAATTCTCCATGTCACTCCTTTTAATCTACCCTCTGAGACTAATCTTCAAGTACTATTTCTTCACATACCACATTTGCCTTGCTGTGGACCTGGGGAGGCAAGGCTGCCCCAGATACGTTTAAGATGTTGTAGCAGTTCCATAATGTATCAGCATATTCACGCCTCTATTCCCTTTGCATTTTGTGGCTCTAAAGCTGTAATTTCAGCCACAGGAAATTTGGAAGAGACAAAAATGAACAAAATGAATTTTAAAAAAGAAAAAGGAATGTTTGTTTTCCTAGGTTCTAGAGGCCATGTGTACTCAAGAGGATCTACTCCACCATCCAGCCTGTCTCCTAAAGTGATTCACAGCCAGAGTGTTTTCAAGAAGTATTTGTCTATGAAGATTACTGCTCAGCAGGAGACAGATAAGGAGGCTTTCTATTTGAGATGCAAATTCAGAAGGGCATTAAATTGAACCATTTCTCTGGCTTTTCATCATAAACTGTCCCTTTCATTTGCTTAAAAAAAAATCTGTACTATTAAAAATACTTCAGAGTTACACTGAATCTTTAAACCTGAGATTTTTTTTTTTTAATTGGGAGCTGCAGAGACAACTCAGTGCACTGTCTGTGCAAGCATGAAGACATAGCACACTTTTTAAAAAGTCAATAACTGGGGTTGGAAAGGTAGCTCACTGGTTAAGAGTGCCCATTGCTTTTAGAAGGGACCAGAGTTTGATTCCCAGCACCTCTTTCCAGGCTGTTTACAATTGATTGTAGCTTCAGATCCAAGGGGTCAACACCTTTGGCCTCTGCTGAAATCTGTGCCCATGTGCATTCACACATACACACACACACACACACACACACACACACACTTAAAATTAATACATATATATGAAAGACACTTAAATAATTGCTCAACATTCTTAGCCATCAAAGAAATGCAAATCAAAAAAACTCTGAGACATCTTACACCTGTCAGAATGGTTAAGATAAAAAACTCAGATGATAGCCTATGCTAGAAGGGATATAGACCAAGGGGAACACTCCTCTACTGCTAGTGGGAATGTAAATTATATAGCTACCTTAGAAATCTGTATGGACCCAGTGATCCAGCAATGTCACTGTTAAGCATATGCCCAAAGGATGAACATTCTCGCCCAAAGGGCATTAGCTCAACTATGTTCATAGCAGCATTATTCATAATATCCAGAAACTGGAAACAATCTAGATGTCCCTCAACTGAAGAATGGATTTTTAAAAATTGTGGTGCATTTACATAATTACTACTCAGCAACAGAAAAAAAATAACATTCTGAAATTTGAAGGCAAATGGAAGGATCTGGAGAGTATTGCACTGAGTAAGATAACACAGACTCAGAAAGATAGATATGGTATGTACTCAGTCATAAGGGGATTTTAGAGGTAAAGCAAAGGACAACCAGGCTACAATCCATAACCCCCTCCCCTGAGCAGCTAGGTAACAGGAAGAACTTAGGCAAGACATCCATGGATCCCCTAGAAAGGGGAAATAGAGAAGATCTCCTGGGTAAGTTGGGATCATACAGGGGAGGGAACTAAAGGAGGTTCGAAGAGATGATGGGATAATGGGATGGTTAAGTAGGGGGAGCAACAGAGAGGGAGAACAAACAGATATCTTGATAAAGAGAGCCACTGTGGGATTAGAAAGAAACCTGGTACTAGGGAAACCTCCAAGAACCCACAAGAGGTCCCCAGCTAGAATTCCAAGCAATAGTGGAGAGGGTATATAAACAGGACTTCCCTATAATCTAATGATTGACCACCCTAACTGTCATTATAGAACCTTCATCCAACAACTGATGGAGGCAGAAGCAGAGATCCTTAGCTAAGCACTGGGTCAAGCACCCAGTCCAGCTGAAGAGAGGGAGGAGAGACTATAAGAGCTAGTCAGCTATAAAATATTATATGTCAAACATACAAACACACACACATATATATACATATATACATATACTTGTGTGTTTTCACACTCACATATATTGATATGCTATAAATAGATATGCCCTGCTGAGGTTAATAGTTCACTAACCTATAAATAGCTTATTTACCAGCACTAGTTTTGTACTTCATTGTTCATTTCTTTCAAGTGTATGAAGTCTGTAGTATGCAGTTGTTGCACACTGAAGGTAAAAGAGATAAATAGATCACACATTAGACAGGAAGTAAAGGAAATACTGTCCTCACCACCAGATCTCTGTGTCCTCATAGTGAGGTGGGTGGAGTGAGCACCTTCCTGTCTCACAGATAAGAGGAATGGGTGCACAGAGAGAGAAGCAGGCGACACCCCAAGTGCCACAGCTCTCTGTGGCAGGGCTGGACTGGCTCCAGGCTCCAGGGGCTCTAGAGTCCTTACTACGGCAACTCACAGAACCAAAACACAAGGCTGAAAAAGCAAAACTTAATGAACTCAGGCTGAGTGTTGCCTCATTTGTTTATTATTCCTCAGGCTGCTGAGTAGCTGTTTGAGTATGTATATGGAGCTCTATTTTATTTTGCTACATGTTCTTTTCTAACATTTTAAAGGTTTAAGTAAATCTTGTGGTCTCAATTTTTTTTTTACATGTGAGAGGTGCGTGAAATATTGTTAAGAACTGGCAATATCTCAATAAAACAAGGCATAGTATATGGCATTCTTAAAATCCCTAAATGCTCAGTAAATATGTAGAAGGACTTACTACTACATAAGGCAGCTTAGGGAAGGTGCTTAGTTATGCTGTGGAGGATGCTTCAGAATAAAGCCTTTATCCATGTCCATATACAGATTTTAGATGTCCTATTAAAGAGCCTATATAGATAAAAATATATTCATAATTTTTCAGAACCTAGACACTACCTATATTTAAAGTATGGATACAGAGGTTTTGCTTGTTTTTGTTTTTTCCCTCAGAGTTTCAATGTGCACTGGCTTTTCCTAAAGATCCATTATTCCATAGAGGAAAAATGCAGCTACTTTTGAACAAAAGTTTATTAAAATTTACCAAAGATGGCTTCTTGTTTCGGAAAATCATGTGGAATGACTATGATTTCATAGCTGTCATATCCATGTTGATACACAGTGACACTAGCACATTGGTAAACATCCAGCCACTTCAGAAGATCTCCTAGCACATTGACACATGTGCCTTTACCTCCACATTGACATATTTACTTCTTTATTATAAATAACTTCATCTCTTCCTCCCTCAATATTACAATGTTTCCTCTTAGTGTGTATGATATATGTGTTAAGGAGTAGGCACATAGTTTATATAGTGTGGTTTTCTCTGTAAAGCAGCAAAAGGTCCTTCCCAAATACATATAATTTAAATGTAGTGCTGTGTCTGATAAAAATCAAGAAACATTGGATTGTTATCTCCTGAAAAATTATTCTTCCCTCAAATATTTAAAGTAGTTATTCATAGACAATCCTATTACATTCCTTTCTGAAAAATTATGGTTCATCCATTTGTGCAAATTCACTAGAGGATTTGGTATGTGAAGGTGAGTCTTTGGGGGTTTGGCTTTTGGGTTTTGATGTGATGTGGATGGTATCTCAGGTTGAAGTCTTACTGTGTTCCCAAATTTGTGCATCACTTAGTTTCTCTACAGTCAAAAAATCCCACTATCAGTTCCCCAGCGCTCCTGCCACTGGAAGCTCCATGTGGATGCTAACATCCTCTCCACTTCTATTTTGACCTGCAGGAACGATGTGACCTAACAAATTATGGATTATAGTAGGAAAGCTGGAGCTTCCACTGCTGACCACACACTTCTTTGAATATCCTTCCTTGCAATTTGTGTCATAGTTTATTGTTTTTTTTTAAAAAAAAAATCAGTGTTGCTTCCAACCATGAATGCTTTTCATTTGCAATTTAATACTGAAAATTTAATTTTGTTGACAAACATGCCATTCAACAAAATTAGATATGAGTAATTAAAAGTTTGAAAATCCAAATGAAGTTTTCAGTTACTCATATCTAATAGACCCTTGGAATTTTGAATTATACCGCATCGTTGAAAAGAATCATAATTAATAACCTAACTCAAGTAACATTTTTCTCTTTACAACATTGAAGATTTGAAAATATGATGAGGTGGATTATTCTCATTTTTAGCTTTATTTCAGTAAGTGATTTATAATCATCTTAAATTATTAATAATGTGGTGCATACTCATTTCAACTTGGGCTAATATCCTTGTACAATCAAGTATAATGCATAGCAGATTAAAGAGCACGATGTCTATCATATACATCTGTATTCTGGACCTCAAACTTTAGTCGCTAACAAGTACTTTAATTGACTACACACTCTTGTCCTCATCACTTTGTGCTGCTTTCAATGTCTAAGCAATAAAACAGGTTAACGATATCTTAAAATATGTTTTTAAGGTGTGATGTGAGATGTCTTTCTGTATGTTGTAAATACCATTAGTTAGTAAAGAGATTGTTTTGGCCTATGGCAGGCATCTTAAAAACAAACAAAAAATCCAAACATAAATTTAAAAAGGGCAGAGTCAGAAAACAACATGATCCAGCCGCCAAAAAAACAAGACATAAAAAATAGATAAGCCAAAAGCTATGGCGCAAGATGTAGATGAGTAAAAATAAGTTAAGATGCAAAAATTAACAATAAGCTTAATACCTAGGCCAAACAACATATAAATAATATAAGCATCTGTGTGTTTCTGAGGTACTGTGGCTTTGCAGGTCCAAACCTTTACTACACACAACAGTACCATCAGCTAATCCAACTGATCATCTCTCTGAATATAGTGTAAAAAATAAAATCTCAGTGGGAGAAAATTTACATCGTGAATTCAGGGCCCTGAATCCAAGTCCTGACTTATCCACTTTCTCATTAGATCATATTGGTTACTGAATTTCATATTTCAGCTTGTCTATTTTGACACTGGTTTAGTTAGTATGCGTGTGTCTGTGTGTGTATGTGTGTGTGTGTGTATGTGTGTGGTGTGTGTGTCCTACTTCATATGGTATTTGGTATTTTATCATGCTAAATTCGGATGATTTTCAAATCACAAGGTAATGATGACTAGATGGAAAAAAAATGCTTTCCAATTTCTGGAATTCTGTATCTACGTTTGTACTTATGAACCTATGTGGAACACCATAAACAAATTACGGTCACTTTACAACACTATCCTGAGCTTAAAGAATAGACTATGTGGCTCTCTAGAGCACAGAAAGTCCCAAATTCAAAGTTATTATATTATATCTTTGCCAGAGCAAAGACAAAAGATTTGGTGTCTTCTACAAAGTACTATTATTTTATTAAAATCTCCTTAGTAATACTATACCCAGATGAATATATTAGGGATTGCAGGCAAATATAGAGTGTTTAACATTATAAATATGATATAACCATTAATCAGAATCATGGCTTTGAATAATAATGTACAGGTATTTCCTAGACATGGCCATCTGGACCTAGCCTACATGTAGCCTTCCAGACAGACATTTTTCAGTAAATTCTCTGCTTCACAGATAGTGTGTCCAACTTCAAATAAATCCAGTTCACACTTCAATGCCCTCATTAAAAATTTTTCCTTACTTTCTATGTATAATGACTATATGACATTTCTGTAAAAGTATAGATAATCCTTAAAGAGAAGTAAAAATCAATTCATATGCTTCACTAATTCCCAAGTGACCTGAATGCTCATATGGAAGTGGACTTGTGTTGAAACTCAACCTATCTTCAAAAAATTAAATCTTAACAAGGGCAGCATAATTGTAAATGAATATACTTCTATCTGCTAATCACAACTTGCATATGCAATATAGCCCTAATAAAAGTCACTTTCTAATGACCTAGTAACAAAAATCAGGTTCACTCTTCACAAAGAGAAAGCCAATGAAGCAACATCTATGTCCTACATCTGCTAAAAGCCAAACTGTGCTTCAGCAAGAAATGTCATTAACACATGGGACTAGTTCTCTTTCCTAAGGGTGTGCATTGGATCACATGACTGAATGATTTACTTTG
>PVIH01010667.1:41851-73863 GCA_004025045.1 Sigmodon hispidus
AAAAAAAAAAAAAAAAAAAAAAAAAAAAAAAAAAAAAAAAAAAAAAAAAAAAAAAAAAAACGTAAATATTATCTATCATATAAACAAACTAAAGGGACAAAACCATATGATCATATCCTTAGATGCTGAAAAAGCCTTTACCAAAATCCAACACTCCTTTATGATAAAAGCCCTGGAGAGATCAGGAATACAGGGAGAATATCTAAATATAATAAAGGCGATTTACAAGAAGCCGACAGCCAGCATCAAACTTAATGGAGAAAAACTCAAAGCAATCCCACTAAAATCAGGAACTAAACAAGGATGTCCTCTCTCCCCTTATCTGTTCAATATAGTTCTCGAAGTTTTAGCTAAAGCAATAAGAGAACAAAAGGAGATTAAGGAGATACAAATTGGAAAAGAAGAAGTGAAGCTATCTCTATTTGCAGATGATATGATTGTATACATAAGTGACCCACAAAATTCTTCCAAGGAACTGCTACAGCTGATAAACACCTTCAGCAATGTGGCAGGATACAAGAGTAACTCAAAGAAATCAGTAGCCCTTCTATACACTAAAGATAGAAGAGCTGAAAAAGAAATAAGGGAAGCATTACCCTTCATAATAGTTGCAAATAGTATTAAATACCTTGGAGTAACTATAACCAAAGAAGTAACAGATCTATTTGACAAAAATTTTAAATCACTGAAGAAAGAAATTGAAGAGGATATCAGAAAATGGAAAGCTCTCCCATGTTCCTGGATAGGTAGGATCAAAATAATAAAAATGACAATTCTACCAAAAGCAATCTACAGATTCAATGCACTGCCCATCAAAATCCCAACACAATATTTTTTGGACCTTGAAAGAACAATACTCAATTTCATTTGGAATAACAGGAAAGCCAGGATTGCCAAAACAATTTTGCTCAACAAAAGAACCTCAGGAGGCATCACAATCCCTGATTTCAAGTTATACCATAGAGCTACAGCAATAAAAACAGCCTGGTACTGGCATAAAAACAGACTTGTGGACCAATGGAATAGAACTGAGGATCCAGACATTAACCCAAAAACCTATAAATACCTGATCTTCGACAAAGAGGCTCAAAATATTCAGTGGAAAAAAGATAGTATATTTAAAAAATGGTGTTGGCATAGCTGGATGGAAGTGTGTAGAAAAATGCAAATAGATCCGAGCCTGTCACCCTGCACAAAACTCAAATCCAAGTGAATCAAAGACCTCAACATAAACTCAGCCACTTTAAACTTGATAGAAAAGAAAGTGGGAAATTCACTTCTACGAATTGGCACAGGCGACCTAAATATAACATCAATGGCACAGACACTAAAATCAACAATCAATAAGTGGGATCTTCTGAAGCTGAGAAGTTTCTGTAAAGCCAAGGACACTGTCAATAGGACAAAATGACAGCCCACAGAATGGGAAAAGATTTTCACCAACCCTACAAGTGATAGAGGACAGATCTCTAAGATACATAAAGAACTCAAAATCTAGAGCCCAAAACCTTGAATAACCCAATCAAAAAATGTGTTCAGATCTAAAAAGGGAATTCTCAGCAGAGGAATTATGAATGGCTGAAAGGCACCTGAAAAAGTGCTCATCATCTTTAGCCATCAGAGAAATGCAAATCAAAACAACTTTGAGATACCACCTGACACCTGTTAGATTGGCTAAGATAAAAGGCACAGATGACAGCCTATGATGGAGAAGTTGGGGAGCAAGGGGAACACTCCTCCATTGTTGGTGGGAGTGTAAGCTTGTTCAGCCACTTTGGAATACAGTTTGGCGGTTTCTCAGAAAATTGAAAATCAATCTCCCCAAGGACCCAGCAATACCACTTGTGGGTATATACCCTAAAGATGCACAGTCACACTCCAAAGGCATTAGCTCAACTATGTTCATAGAAGCATTATTTGTAATAGCAAGAACCTGGAAATAACTTAGATGTCCCTCAACTGAAGAGTGGATTAACAAACTGTGGTACATCTACATAATGGAGTACTACTCAGCAGTAAGAAAAAATGATATCCTAAAATTTTCAGGCAAATGGATGGATTTGGAAAATATCCTCCTGAGCAAGGTATCACAAACTCAGAAAGATAAGCAGGGGATGTACTCACTCATTAGTAGACTCTAAACAAACAAGAAAAAAACAAAGCATGCCCAAGCTGCAAACCACAACCACTGAAGAGCTTGGGATCAGAAACACCTTGAACTGACACCTTGGATCCCACTCCCCCTAGAGGAACACCTGACTCACTCTTGAGGGGTGGGGAGAAAACTGGATCTGCCAGGAGTGGGGACTGAACTATGCAATATTGGGACAGTGGGACCTTGGGACTGCCTGCTGCCTGCCCAAGGAGGGGATGGGAATTTGTGGAGAAGAAAAAATGACCTGATGTGATGAGAGGGGCAAGGGACCTTGAATAAGGATATACAAGGATAGAAAGTGTGACTTCTTTGTTAATAATAATAATAATAACAATAATAAAGAAAAAAACTGAGTGGCTTAAACCTAATCTTCACATTCACAAGTAACAAGTGCCGTTTCATGAGCTAAAAAAAAAAAAAAAAAAAAAAAGCAACATATTCTTAACAGTAGATTGGAGATTGGAAGAAAAGTCACATGTGAGTGCTACAGAGAAGAAGAAAGTCATACTCTGTAATCTCTCACAGTGTTCAGGCTCAATGCCATAATGGCAAAGAATTTCATGTTGGTTTGTGTTAACTTACATTCAATAAATTCAGAAATATCAGAAGTAAAATATTTATGTTAGTATATATTTGAAATAATAAAAATTAACAAATACATTAAAATTTTAATTTAAAAAAGTAAAGTAAAAATGTAATATATTTCTAAAACAAATAAGACAATCTGTAAGTAATAAAACTGTATGATTTTAAAAAATCACACACTGTAGACTCTGGTATGAGATGACTGATCTCAAATTATTTTAAAAATACATAAATGTCACAATCTAAGTTATATAATGGTTTATACTGATTGCCAGCTTGAAAAGACCTGTACTCACTTGGGAAAGGAATTTGCCATCAAAGAGAAGTAGCATTTTTGGAAAGTCTTTGCTCTTCAGGAAACCTCACTCCATGAATACTTGCACATCTAACTCCTTCAGAACACAATAAAGCATAGGAGATTGTAGTGTGGAACTTCCACACACAAATTACAGACAAATTCAGATAGTCACAATCTTATGTCTCTGACATAAAACCATGGCAAAGCCAAATGTATTACACACAAAAAGACAAATTGTAGACATACATTTTGTAGACCAGAAATATGTTGCTGCAATGTAGGAAATCCTAGAACATGGGTCATTTATCCAGATGACAATCACCAGCACTGCAGTCATAAGTGATGTGTGTGCAGCTAAACCATAATATTATCATGTTAATGAAGCAGACCTTCTGACACACTCTTATTTTCCTCTTCAATCTTTTTACAACTTCAAATACTATGTTTTCAAGCCACAGAGACTAGAGATGTCTGAAGATGAACATCACTAATTAGAAATAAAGATCAAAGTGGTAATTGACCCTTTTCCCAATAGTGTTGTGTAGACGGATGATGCTAATGCCGGGAAATAACTCTGACATTGTCCCAAAGGTACTCTCTGAGCAAGATGGCTTTGCTCTATGAAATAGCATCCAAAAGCATCTCCTAAACAAAGAGGTCTTATTCCATCCCATTTTGGTAGGCATCCAAAATACAAACCTTCAGATTCTCCTATTGGGTCAATCTCCATCTTACTCTGCCTTGCCCAGCTTCCAAATCATTACAGATTTTACCTGAGGCAAGCTAGCTTACATCAGAGCACCAGTTCTTTCCTATAAACTATTAGAAAACTCAAAATGTTGACTCATCCTTTTTGTTTTTAATTTATTAAAAAATTGTCAACACTCATTTATTTAAAGAACATTTAACTGGTGCCAACTATAAGCCAGACAGTGTTTCATGCTGGGAAGATAATAATATTTGAAAGCACATAAAACCTTCCAAACAATACATAGGCCTTCACTGTCTTGATAGTTTTAGGCTGAGAAACAGATGAACAAATGTTCTCAAAAAGAGATAAAGTAGACAATGGAAATGCTAGTTATAAATACATACAGCTATGGATCTATACTGAGGGTGGCTTCCATACATATCTTAAAGCTATGCCAGAGTGGCGTAGTCACTGAAATTACAAACCAAATCTACAGTGGGAATATAGAAGGCAAAGCATAAGATGGTTTTTAAAAGAAATGAAATTAGATCCAATGGCACAAGGCTGATTACACAAAGCCTATAAGCTACTTTAGACATTTCCATCTTCAAGGGAAAAGCCACAGAAAGAGACAGATGTCATTAGATTTGCATTTGAGTAAGATCACTGGATTCTCTCAAAGCACTCAGGACAGAAAAATTGAACAGTTACAGAAAAACCACATGGGGACCACCTGCCCGCTCCCAGATAGACTTTCCATTCAATTTAATTATTCAAATCAGTAACTTTTTTAATATTAACTTTCATATGACACAGTTTCTTGTTATTAAGCAGCTTCTCATCAGAGATGGGGTTTCTCTTATGTAACCAAATGGCCTGAGCACCTATGATTCAACAGCTCTCCTACAGTTTCCTGGATGGGTATGGTGCAGGCTGAAGAAAGTCTGTCTCTATTTTACTGCTCACCTAATCACCTTCAAAATGATGTTTTAACAAACAAAACCAAAAAGAATGTTCTAATAATGGGTATCTTTTGTTCTTACTGTTACGTTTTGAGTTTTTGTTGTTGTTTGTTTTGAGAAAGGGTTTCTCTTTGCAACAGCCCTGACTGTCTTGGAACACATACTCTGTGGACCACAGCCTGGCCTCAATTCACAAAGACGGTCTTCCTCTGCCTCCCAAGTGGCATGTGCCACTACTGCCTGGCTTAATGTGTGTCTTTTTTAACTCTAACTTCAAAAGCTTGCAGGGAGCAAGCCATGAGGATTGCTCTGAGCTGGCACAGGCCACTTATGAGGATGAAAACTCTTAACCCCTCTCACCGGGAATTTTCTCCTCCTTTGGCTAATTCTCCACTTAATGTCACCTCTTTACTTAGGATGCAGGGTGCTTCCGAAGAATGTCACTCAGCACCTACCCTTGTCCCAGCTTCTGTGGAACTACCTACCTCATGCTAGATGTTAAAATCTGCCACCAACTTTCTGTCACTGTATGAGCAGTGTTGTCATAGACCCTACAATGTCAGAGACCATATTCAATCTGTGAAGAAAATAGACATTATTTTTAACTCCAGCTCTTTAGATTTATTTCTTTCAGATATTACAAAAAGCTGTTACTAATATGCTATGAAATGAGACGTCTCCAGGATACTTAGGAAAGAGCCTTTAAGGGGTAATCCTTCAGAAACCTTTGTTAGCAAGAAGCTTTACATTTGCTGTATAAAACCAAATGAAATTCCCAGCCCTGCTATGGAGTAGCAGAGAGACTATTCCAGCATTCTCCTCCAAGTACTTAGCTTTAGATAATTATGGAAGTCTTATGTTTTAAACTTCCTGCCAACAATGTGGCTTTTAGTTGCCTTGGACTGAGGACAAATTGTATTATAATATATGTTGACAGTTTAATAACACAGGTTACCATCCTTGGTGTACTTTATGATGTAATACATCCCAGTGGGCATCTCTTGAGAATCAGGCTATGATTTCCAAAGCACAGAAAAGTCAATAAACTAAAATATCCCAAGTAAGATTTCTGCCTTCTGTATATTTTGGACTTGTTCCTAAAAATTAAATGGGTGTTACCCTTAGAAAATATTTTCCTGGCATGACTCTTTCTGTTTTTCTTCTTAAGCTATAGATTGTAAGAGTGGAATGGTACAATTCTTATTAAATTGTATGTTTAAAATATAAAAACTCTATCTTAATACAATAAACAGGTATTTTTTTTTCAGGTCCCAGAGGTAAAGTTTCTCTACTATAAGAAGCTGTAATTGTGGTTTTCAAAAAGCTCATTAAATATTTAGATCTTTTAGAGCTCAAGTGTTTTCTGTCGAGTTTAAAACACATTTAGACTAATTATTTCTAATGTTTTGACCATTGTATAAATACGTGTAGGATTAAGCTGCTAAATAGCATAAAATAAAGTAGTCTCATGAACAGAATTCTTGTAATTACTGTTAGACTTTACCCTTCATCAAGATATTGTCAATGAAAACAAAAATAGCAATACACTATATTCTTTTAAGGCAACATAAGACATCATTACTAAATGAGCTGGTTCTATACACATGTAGCACTTTAAGTGCTCTGTTTTCTAGTTTGTTTGCCTCTACTGGCCACCATCAAAAGAGAAGATTCTGCTTTCAAGTACAATGAAGCCACGAGGATCCTAGGATGAACAATGGCCTGGAACAGTCAAGATTTATAGTAAGGAAAACATACTATAATACCCTAAAAGAAACAATCTTCCCACCCCAGTTTATAAAAAAAAAAAAGTAATTTTGTTATTTTTCCCTGAAGTAAAATAGAATTTAGAAGAAATGTTTGTGAACCACCATGTTTTGTAAGTACTAGCCTTCATTACTCCTTCTTTCTCTGTCACTGTGTATCTCTTGCTCTCTCTCTCTCTAATGAATTATCTAATCTTATTGTAGGTGCATTGTTGTTTGCCTTCATGCATGTCTGTGAGGACATCCAATTCCCTAGAACTGGAGTTACAGACAGCTGTGAGATGTCTATAGGTATTGAGAATTAAACTCAGATTCTCTGTAAGAGCAGCCAGTGCTCTTGACCACTGAGCCATCTTTTCAGCCCCCAGGTTCAGTTCTCCTTCTCAAAAAAAAAAAAAAGCCACTACAAAAATACATAAGGCAACTGTCATATCCTAAAACTAACAGCAACTTAATTAAATCCTCTTTATGATACATACTGTATAAAATATTTTACTTAAATTCCCAAATGATCATTCTGCCAACTTTCTTCTAAATATTTCTGCTTATAACCATAGACATGGGCTACTTTCCCTCTTTGTCAGAGAAGCTTCTTGCAGTGGACATCAGTCCATAAAGAGATGTATAATTTACCAAAGCATGAAAACTAAGCGATCCAGTGCACAGCCCTAAACAGGACATCTTTGAGAGTCCCACCACCATTAAAGCAGAAAGAAGACTGCAGGAGAGGTGTACAGAATATAAGAAGCAGAAGATGGGAAGAAATCTTGTTAAATGTTGCCTTCTGGTCATGATGTGGCTATTGTACTCATAAACTCACAGCACCTGGGGCTACCCACTTAAGAGCAAGCCATACAAAATCCCAATGTGGATGGGAAAGATGATCCCCAAGCTCTACCTTACTGTAGGCAGTGGATAGTTGCGTGGGGGGGGGGAGTTGGGGTATCATTCTAGATAAAGAAACAGAGTAAATAAAGCTGACTACTTGAGATCATAAATAAATAAGTCCAGCAAAGAGCTAGCAGAAATTGCACTCTACCTTAGGCATCCAGGCTTCAGAAGGGGGGTTCAGGTAGAATTCCTCCACCTGCAGGCCATTAATTTTGACTATATAACAACCCATCTATTGTTATTTCATTGAAAATTACTACAAATTGATAGGATAAATACTACATGAATTTAAAGTTTGTTTATTGATTAAGAACTTTAATACTTATTTGGGAAATATTCATATTAAAATTTATTTAAGAGCACTCACTCTGAATGGAACCATGTCCTCACTTCCCAATAGCTCAACAGTACTGCTATAGAAATGCTAAGCTGTTGCAAACACTTCACTTTTATCATTATTATTATGCTTTCTAATAACAAGTCAGAGCTGAACTGTCTACATACTCAAAGCAAACGTACATAAAAGGAATGCTTCAAGGTTTGCTGGGACTGCTGGAAGCTGAGCCCCCATGTTGTATAAACTGAATTGGTGTCTTGAATGTGAGACTCAAATCAATTGGAAAAAAAGTTAGTGCCCTTGAATTCTGGCCCACATTGATGTTTCTGTTCCAATATCGTTGTTGCTTTTTGTAATTTTTTGGCCCACAGTTCGTGTGTGTTCCTCCTCCCGGGGCTCCACCAACCAAGCCTGCTTGGAAGAGCTCCCAGTCAAGAGCAAAGGTCCGAGGATTATTGAAGTGGTTTTCTTTTTAATCACTTATAAAAACAGAGGCACAGCCAATCACCAGCCATGCAATTTTCTCCAAATCACTGGTCTCTAAATTCCCTGAGGAAAGACAGAGTCAGCTCTTTCCTAACAATGAGGTATTTTGAGCTTTCTCTCAGGCTTGGAGAACCTTACAGCCTTGGGGAGGAAAAAAAGACAGGAAAAAAATTGCTTGAACACATTAATAAAGCAGAGAACATAGCAGCACTGTTATGCTTTGGCAGGGCACGTGGTTGTATGTTGCTCTCTGTTCTTGCTTTATTTCCTGGTTGATGAAGCTAAGCGCACTCTCCATCCCTTTCATCACCCTCTGATTTTTCTTCCACAGGGTTTGGAAATCAGAAAGTGTTCCATGAAATCTAAATTAGGAACAGAAGCGACTGAGGTAGAACTGATCACGTCGGTCCTTACCACAGTTCAATGAACTAGCGTTTGAATAAACACTCTCCAGGCAACTGCAAAATTAAGGAGGCCAAGAAGCACTAAAGGAGGTGATGTTATTCTTTTAGTTGACCAGAAACTGGGTATCATTTTGTCAGATCCCTCAAAAACATTTTTTAAAAAAGGAAAATAGTGAACGTCCATGTGAGCAACATAATTGATTGTTTAATGTATGTTTGCAACTCTCAAGATTTTAGTCCATACCCAACTTGACTGTCCCATACCTGCTTGAAGAAATAAAGCAGTCTATAAACCCAGATGTGTTCTGCATATTGATTCTCCTTTGAGCAACATCAGCAGATCATCAAGTACAGGCTCAGAACCAGCCATAGGAAAACCACTTTAACCCCAAAATGTGGAAGCTATCTCTGTTCCTCTGAGGCTTGCACCAAATGCTAGCAAAGTATTGAGCACACAGGGATACCCCACAGGGCACACCAGGCTTTGTCTTTATGCCTCAGGGCAATACTATGGGTGGTAGCAACTTCACTAAATATATATGTTTTTGGGTTTGCAAATGCCCCTACATTTTGGTGTATCTCAGCTTCTTCCCTTTTAAATTGTTCTGTCCCCACATTCTAAATCTGCATCTGGCTCCTCCAGACAACTTTTCCCACAGTTGGGCTAGAACCAGTTCCATAGACCTCTTATTTTGTTCCCTTCTAAATGAAGTCTCCAAGTGAGAGCACATGTTGTGCCAGGTTGCATCACTAGAGTGTGAAGATTTTCTGAGAGATTTCTAACTCAATTACGTATTTCAACTAGAGCTGGAGAATTTAGAACCCATCCTACATCTTTACTCACATATGAACTCCAGCTACCTATTTGTAAGTAAGGATTTGAAAATGCCATCTGCAATACTCAGAGTCCTTAGGAACCTTTTAAATAAATGGTGCACGCATAATTCAAATATATATATTTGATCTTGATATTATGAAAGATGTGGAATTATATAGAATCAATATTCTAACCTTTCCTACTCACCAAGACTTGATTTCTGTTCAGTAAAAGAAGTCAATTCGGTTGTTAATGGGAGAGCCAAGCACCTACCAGTAATTCATGTTTCCTTGCCACTGTTTTCTATTATTGTTTCATTTGCACTTCTGCTCTCTAGAGACACAGCACACAAGAAAATTCCAGAAAGCAGAAGCAATATGACACACAGGACTTTTCTTAGCAGGTGATTCAAATGAATTGCTACTATCTTCTGAATAGAAATAAAATGCTCATTCATCTATCTAAGCCTTAGCTCATGGTTGAGTGATTTCAGGCGAAATGCAATCTTTAATGGAACAAAAAGAGTCACTGGTCGCTATGCGGATGACATTAGTCAACTGAATAGCAAGGGCCAGACTGTGAGGCTGTGACAATTTCTTTACTCACAGTGACTATAAGAAAAATAAGAAACTGATTGAATCACAATCACAAGGCCATTGTGAAGTCCTAAATGTATAATTGGCAGGATTCCTGTAAGTTAAAAGTGCTAATGTCTAGTACACATCAGCTCTGGTTTGTCTTGTCTTGTTAGGTAAACAAAATGTGTCTTGCCTGTCATTGCCATAAAATATTAATGCACTGGAAGTCTCTAAACCATGCTAAGCATAAGGCCCATTATCACATTTAAGAGTGAAGCAATCTAATAAATCGCTGGCTGTATAAAAACTAAGTCAGCTGGCAGAGGCAGTCATCTCCCCAAGGGATAGTAAGAGCCTCATCCTCCACTACAGCAGCTGCAGTTACAGAGAAATGATGCTTCTTCTGTTCAGTAAAAATGCATTTGTGCTGAATTCTGTTATTTAAACTCTAATGGAATCATTAGTATTGTCCATACATTATGAGTAATAGAAAAATTAACTAAGCAGAACATCTACAGTGCTGTCCTGGAGCAGGCAGAGTATTTTCATTAGGTATATTTTTAATGAGCTAAATATGATAGGAAATCAAGCTGCTTATTTCAAATACATTTTCTGAAAGAGCTTGAATGCCACTTCATGCATTAATCACCACACATAAACACTGAGCACTGGGCTGATATTTCTAATTGAAAGGAATTCATTTGTTCATCCCTGGCATGAGGTCCTCCAGGCAGTAAATAAACACAAAGGCAATCTTCCTACTATATATTTTAGAAACAATTCTAAAGTCATTGTTGGGTTGCTATTTTATGCGACACCCAAGCTATCTCTGAAAACTGTAAGAATAGGATATCTCTCTCTATGTCTCCTAACATACAATGAATTAATTAAATCAGAACTCTTCTAATAATAGAGAAAAGCAGATACACTTGAAAATACAAGTAGCCAGGGGCATACCTTTAATTTCAACACTCAGAAGACAGAGGCAGAAGGATCTCTGTGAGTTTTAAGCAACCTGATTTACATAGTGAGTTTGAGGCCAGAGAGATCCATCTCAAAAAAACAAAAACTAACAATAAAAAGGAAAAAAACTACAGTACCACATGACTTTGAATATTTCACTTCTTGGTAGTGTAAGTATTTGTCAAAAGTGAAGTAACTAACCTCCTCATTATCAGTCAGCCAAGGCCTGAGCCATAAGAAACAGACATTGAATTGCATTTTTTCTATCAAAATCTATGAAGCATTTAAAGTACATATTGTAACTGTTACCCAAAGATGGTAATTTAAGGTGATATGGTTAATAAATGGTGTGTCCCTCCCATATAACACCCAATAAATACTAAATACTAAAAAATACTAAAAAAATCAACATAGGTGAAATTTATGAATCTTCCTCAATTAGAAGTGATATTAGAAAATGAAAATCAAAATGAGAATAAACATTTTTATGCATCAAGAATTATAGGCTTGAACACGCACACACTTGTGCATACATACAAATAAGGGAGCCTCAGTTAAGGAGCACATTTCATATGTAATGTTTATGATGATAACATTATCCATAAGGCCACCTTACTTTCTCTATGTTAATAGTAACTTCAGTGACATAACACCAAACAGAGTGCCATTATAACTGAATATTCATTCTTTCATCCCTTAGGAAAAACTGAATCACAGAGCACTTCAGTCCTGTGAAAGGAGTTCTGAAAGTCACATTTATACAATGACTCTGGTCACCTCTCTGAGTTTGTCACCTGCTCAGCCAATAAGTATGTACTGAGGTTCTATTCAATATAGCATGAATAGTAACAAAAGCAATTAAAATTCAGCACCTGCCTGCCACCAAGGTGTCCACACGTTTTTAAGAAATGAGAAAACATAAAGTAATGCACTCATATTGAGGACAGAGGGAATATATTCAATGATGGGTGGGACCTATTTTTTAAATTTATGAAATTTAATCTAATCCCAAAATTCCATTTGCCACTGATATCAGGAAAGGCATTATTGGTCATACAAGTTCCCCTCACTCGAGTGCCATCTTCTTGGTCCCAGGAAGAGATCAGAGTACCTGGAATTTTAGTAGATGGAGCCCTCATGATGTTACAGTTCATTCCATTATACTCTGCCAATAGATGGTTGTCCAGCAATTCCATCTTTCATGCTTCCCCTCTGACCTTTGTTGAGGCTTCCAGGAGCTAACATACTTACTGACCAACCCCAAATGTCTTAAAATGAGGAATTACATGCAAATAAATTTATTTCCTACCGCCTTCATCCCCTAAATCTGTACCAAGTGCCTGGTCCTATCATTTTATTGAGAACAGCCATCAGTAAGAATAACTATTTGGCTACTCCCCATGAACAAGAACCAGTATTTTCTGATTGATCAGTCCCCTTAATAATTATGAACAACAGCACATAGAAAGGGCTCATAGAGTCAGACTTTAAACTGTAAACAGTGAACACCTGTTGAGTTATTCTCAGAGGTGAAAATAGCAATCTAAGAAATTTGACCTAGATTTCTGTGTCTAAAGACAAAGATAATAGTTTTCATAATCAGAACATGAACAATGTGATTCATTTGGTGTGTTCTGTGCTTTTAAATCATCAGTACCTTCTTTGTTACACCTGTAACACTTGTGCTTAAAGAGATGCAGACAAATTGTATTCTATGACTTTTAACTATGTTGTGCTTTTCTATGTTCTCATTTTCACGGCATCACATACTTCCTCACACTAAAAACACTGAGTGTTCACAGATCAGTGTATATCTCACCATTTCTATGAATTAATTTCAAACAGTTCTAAACATAGTAATCTCTTACTCTTTGATGCCATCAAACTGGAATACTCATATTCTTAAAAGCAGCAGAGAAATGTTGCACACATAACATTATAGGTGTGGATAAATCAATTGAGACTCTCCTATCTGATTATACCTCACCCACAGGGTATTATCTCCTCAATGACAAATATTATTTTGACTTATACCTGTGTTCCTGAAAACATGAAGTATCAGTGTTGAAACATAGAGTATAACAAGTCTAGGAGAGCAAAGAAGAAATGATAAATCAAAAATAGTTAAAATCAAATCTACAAGTGGGCGTAAGAATGTTTATCATTTGTTCAAGTAATATAATTGAATAGGAGGTAGTCCTCAATAGGAATTCTTGAGTGATATCAAAACCTGTTACTAGTCTAAAAGAATTATTTAACTACAATAGATTTTTATGGGCTGAATCTAGACATCAACACATACTCATTAAAAAGATGTTCCAGCCAGAAACTTAGGGATTAGAGCAGGAAAGGCACAAAAAATCCTTTGCTCTAGAAATAAAATCATTATTTCATTTATAATAATAATAACCTACCTTCAGAATTCACATTTGCCCTTATAATAATAAACAGTATTGACATCAATAATTAAGAGTAATGATACAGACAGTCATTATCTGAAAATCCCGAATCTGCAGTGTTAGACAATCTGAAACTTTTTGAGAACTCACATCATGAAATAAGTGAAAAAGTTCACATCTGACCACATGTGACTGATTTGCCGAAACATAAACAGACCGAAAATATGTAAAATTATCCTTAGGCTATCTTAATGAAACATAAATAATTTTTTGTTTAGATTTTGGCCTTATTCTCTTATAATAACCCATTTGTATATTCAATTCTTCTAGAAGACAAAAAAACAAGAGTCAAGACATCTTGCTCCCAGGAATTCTTAATAGTCATCTCTGGTATCAATTACAACAGTAAAGAAAAGTATCTCCGAAGTCCAAGCGTACCTTTTTTTTGGCATCGTACCAGCCAGAATGAGTCAAATAAGAAGGCTCATTCCGATATTTTGATGATGATGATAATGGAATATGCAGTGATATGCAGTGATGTGCAGATGGGATACAATACATTCCTTTAGTTTCCTAAATATAACTCTAGTCTGAACACCACAATTTTGTTTGCCAGCATCAGCAAAAGACACTGACAATTACATCAGCTGTTCTCTTCCTTACTGTCTCTGGTCTTTAGAAAATGTCAGAGCATTCTGAATAATGCACATCATAGGATCATATAACCACACTTAGATGTTCAAAGTTAATTAAACTACATTTTAAAATTTGTTAGTTATCTTCTATCTATTGAGAATTTCATATGTAAGTATTATGTTTATATCATCACTTCCCATCTCTGCTCCCTTACATGTGGCCCTACTTCCTTTTCAAACTTACAGTCTTATTCTTTACTTATTATCACAATTAAGTTGTCTTGACTTCTTTAGATCAATAGTGATATATTTTATAGGTCTGTGTGCATTGTTTTAGAAAGCAAATAAGAAAGATGTGAAATAGCTGTTTCATGGACTACCAGTTTTACCTACAACCAGATTTAAAAGTCTTGCCTCCAGGATTATAATTAGGAAACCAAGGAGTAGGAAAAATAAAAGAGGTTGTAAGAATATGGAGACCACAAAAGCCAATAACACATATAATTTTATAGTGGAAAAAAAATACTTAAACAAGGACAAGATGTTTTAGGATAAGGAACTATTTAAATTTGTTGGTACTAAAGAAAAACTTAGGAACTTAGATTAAAATAGCACATAATGACAAACTAGACATCATAATTCCATACTGAGACCTGTTAGCAAGGAAGAACACTGAATAAAAATAAAAACTCCCTGAGGGCTCAGGGAGGAAAATCTAATCACACAAGAGTTATAAACACATTGGCAGCAAAATTCTCGAGTATATTCTATTTAGGAAAACTGTGGATTTTTATTTTAGCTCTGAGAGAAAAACTCATTAAACTATAATTCTTTTTGCATCTAAACATTTTATTTAACTCTGACTATAAAATATAGATTCTGTCAGACACATAAGGCTTCTAAAATCTTATCCTACAGAAACTCCTTTGACGTGTTCTCCAAGAACTGAAAACACACATGGGAAATGTATCACAAACACAGGAGAGCTAAAGGTGAGTGGATATCTTGGGAAAATCTTTCATTGATTAAAAACAAAAAGGTCATATAACAAAGAAAGATCTAAAAAGGAGTGAATATATATATAACAACTCAAAATTAAACTTCCAAATCCTGAATAGTGATTCTTTAATTTATTCAAAAACAAATTATAAATAATTATGTTCTTTTCCTACATGAAAGAATGGGATGGTTGAGCTGGGGGAGAGACGGAGAGGGAGAACAACAAAATAGGTATCTTGATAGAGGAGCCATTGTGGGACAGAGAAAAATCTAATGCTAGGGAAATACTCAAGAACTCACAATAACCAATAACCTTGGCTAACACTGCAAGCAATAGTGGAGAGGCTGCCTGAACTGGCCTTCCCTATAATCAAATTGATGACCACCCTAACCGTCAATATAGAACCTTCATCCAGCAACTGTTGGAAGCAGATGCAGAAATCTATAGCTAAGCACTAGGTAGAGCTCCCAGTCCAGCTGAAGAGAGGAAGGAGAGATTATATGAACAAAGAGGTCAAGATCATGATGAGGAAACCCACAGAGGCAGCTGATCAGTGTTTCAGGGAGCTCACTAACTCTGAAATGACAGCTGGAGAACATACAGTGGAATGAACTAAGCTCTCTGAACGTGGGTGACAGTCAAATGGCATGATCAGATTGTGGGAGGGAGCAAGGGAAGGTGGGAAGAGAACATGAGAGAAAGAGATGGTTGAGTGGAAGGAGCAACAGAGAGGGAGAGCAAACAGATATCTTGATAGAAGGAGCCATTGAGGGGGTGAGAGAGAAACCTGGTACTATGGAAACACCCAAGAATTCACAAAATGACCCTGACTAAGACTCCAAGCAATAGTGGAGGGGGTGCCTAAACTGACCTTCCCCTATAATCAAATGGATAGGAATCCTAATTGTCATAACAAAACTTTCATCCAAAGTCTATTCCTGGTGCATGAACTAACTTCTTGGAGCCTCTTCCCTACAGAGGAACATCTTGCTCAGCCTTGATATCGGGGAGAAGGGTTTGGTCCTTCCTCGACTGGATGTGCCAGACTGCATTGACTCACGCTTACCCTCTCTGAGGAATGAATGGGGGGATGAGATGGGAGGAAGCTTGGGGAGGACTGGGAAGAGAAAAAAAAGGGAAGTGGTGAGTATGATAAAAAAAATAAATACATAATAAATAGATAAGAAATTATAGATAAGTATATGCTTAAAGTCACCAGAAAACTAAGCTTTAGTGTAAATTTGCATGAAAGATAAATACTTCTGAAGCCAGAAGAAGAAATTTTACTATATTTAGTAGGTATTATAAAAATATTCAGAGAAACCAAGAACTCCAAATTTTAAAAACACAATATCAGGAGTAAATGTCAACTTAATAACAAGAAATGTTAAAATAGTAATGGTTGTTTATCAAAAGACTTCTGGCAGAATTAGTCTTATGATTCAGAGTATTAAAAGCAAAACACATGAATTGTAAAAAGAGAAGGAAGAGGAACATACTAGACAAAGCAAAGGAAACCTGGAACTGGGCACAAAAATTCAAAGTAAAAATAATCATGAGATAAGAAATAAACATACCATAATTATTGTGTATGATTGCTGTGAATTTGTACATCATGAAAGTTCTTATGCAGCTACTGGCAGAACTACAGGAAATGTCTCCATCAATAATAATAGAAAAATTATTAACAATTGATGAATCAAACAGATACAAAAAGACAAGTGTGTTTCTCATAGACTGAAATAAAAGGACACTAACAAACTTGTAGCAAGAAATTACATAATTTCTTTAATAAAAATTATAAAATTTAGTATAATTAACCTTGTACAAAGCCACAAAGATTCAATAAGTTTCTAAGCATCAGTGAAACATGGTATTGCACATATATAATGCACTTGGAATGTTGAAGTTTGTAGATCATGAGTTCAAGGTTAAAGTTGATTGTACAGCTTGGTCTCCCCAATATATATATGCTAATGTATATATGTGCTAAGAATATATATATGCATCAGTATCACATGGTTTTCATTTATAAAACAATAAAAATGCAAATTAATAATAAAAAGATGCTAACAAAATTCTACCTAAGAAAATACTTTTCAATAACCCTAGGAGCATTTAAAAATTGGCATTTAGAAGGAAATAGTACAAGTCTTGGACCAGGGATAAGCAGCTCTTTATGTCTATGTCTGATCACACAACAGGATTTATCTTCCTCCTGGTGCTTTCATAAGAATATAGTTCATGTTGATCAAAAGGGCTAAACAGAGACCAACATTTGGGAACAGGTAGGTACTGGAATATTTAATAAAGAAATCTACACCAGTAAGTTTTAACTAAAGTGCCTGCTCAGAAATAACTAGCAACTTATGAAGGAGACTTTCAAGCCTAGAGGGGAAATTAACCCACCTCTGAAATAACAGAAGAGACTCCTATGATGAATGAGACAGTTTAGTATAGGTCCCTTCTTCTCCCTTGGCTCTCAAAGAGTTTAAAGTCTCTCTTTTACTATTTAAAAAATAACCAGGTTTTCAAAGTAGGAGTTGATTGTTGTACTGATTTGTGATCAAGCATACAGAAATGGGATTCCCACCAAAATAAGTATTTTTATACATATGGGCAAATTTTTGTTAGTAGGAAGACTTAATAATAAAGCAATTACCCACAGTTCTGTTCTACTCCTGAATGACTTCTCTATGCTACAAAGAAAAAGGAAAGCTTTTCAGCTATAGTACTTAAAAAAAAAAAACCTTTTATTGTATTTGTTAACAATTGTGTGTGTTTGGTATATATGTATATGTGCAAATATATGTGTATGCATATATGTATATATAGAGACAGCTTTCTGATTAATTCCCAACCTTTTCTTAATATATCTTCTTCTCATACCTACTACTACTCTTATAAATTCTTTTCCTACATTCATGTCTTTTTTATACCTGTGGTGGAATGTTTTCTATATGATGTAAATAAAGAAATGTTGGCCCATGCACGGCACCTTAGAAGTGGGTGGAATATCAGAGGCAGCCAGGTAGAAGGAGGGTGGAGTTAAGTCAGTCTCCATCCAACCCCCAAGAGGAACAGACATGTAAGAGGTACCGGCCAGCCACGGGATGAGCCACGTGGTGGGAAGATTAATAGAAATGGGTTAATCTAAGAAGAAAGAGCTAGCTAGCAATGGGCATAAGACATGGGCCAAACAGTTTAAAGGATATAAGCATGTGATTCATTTCTTTGGGGGGACAAAGCCGGCACGGACCAGGTTCCAACTGCCTCCGTGCACCAGGTCACAAACCATCTGGACCCAAACGGGCCGGGGAAACTTACTACAACATATACCTATTGAGTTTAACCAGGATCATTTGTGTAGTCATGAATTTGGAACTATTCATTACAGCCTGGTAGTCTTCCCAGTGGGTATACAATGGAAGGTGAAGAGTCCCCTCCCCTAGAATCCATCAATGTGCAGTAGAGAGGAGTGGGTCCTAGAATCCCCTCCCTGACTTATAATTGACTATTGATAGGTCCAGTCCTGCAGAGGTCCATTGCAGGCATCTGCAACAGCTATGAGGTCACAGCTGCACTGTCTGTAATCAGAAAACAACATTTCACATTCCTTTTTAACTTTCAGCTCTTACATTCATTCCACCCCCTTTTCTACAATGATTTTTAGAATGATAGTATAAATGTCCTATTAAGGACTCACCACTCAACCATCACTTATTCTCAGCATTTTAAGCAGCCATGGTCTCAGCATTCACCACTGTTCATTACTATGAGAAATTTCTCTGATTAAGGCTGGGAGTAACATTTATCTATAGAATAAGAAGGGAGATCATGCCCTTAGATGAAAATGACTATTTCTTTGTATCAATAACGTTGTCGAATACAAATTATAAATTGTTAATCTTGTTATCAGTATTAATACCTTATTGGGAAAGCCATGCAGGTCACATATCTTTTAGGGCACGTCCTCAGTTGTATAAGTAAGATCATTTAGGACAGAGTATTCTTCCCTAGCACAGGGAAAAGAAAGTGCAGCAAAATTTTTGAGTGGCCATTTCAAATCAACTGTTCCTCTATTCAGTCACTTATATTCTATATATCAGGCATGGAATTATCATGACAAAGAACGTGGACACTGGGGTCAACCTAAATGGTTCAGAGCTGATCTCAACAACATAGCAGGCAGCCAGCTCCACATCCATACACTCCCAACCTACAAGCCCCCTTGCCAGCCCAATGAAGGCATTACTTTGAGAACTATAAACTAGAACCAACTGGGAAGAGAAAAACCACATTTGACAACTGCCTGGGTCAGGCTGACCTGCAAGCATGCATGTGGAATGCTGTCTTTATTTCATCTATGGTTGATGAACATAGACCCAGCTCACTGTGGGTGGCAAGTTAGTCTGGCCTATAATACAAACTAGTTGAGCATGAGCCAGGGAGAAACCAAGAAAGCATTAAGAAGCATTTCTCATGGTTTCTGCTTCAAGTTTCTATGTTGAATTTCTGTCTTGGTTATTCCCAATGATTGACTATAACCTGTAGTCTAAATGAACCCTTTCTGCTGCCCATTTGTTCTTGATGGTAATATTTTTTAAAACAGCAGAAAATCAAACTAGAACAGAGGTCAAATAAGCCTCCATTATCTCTGGTATCTCACTTCTTCTTTTCAATCATATTATATCAAAAGACAATTACACATACACATACCTAATGCATTATGAAATTTGTGTATTGTTCAATAAATCCACTTAAATGTTTTACTGTTTTAAGTTCGACATAAGAGCAAAGGACTTTTGTGGGAAGCATAGTAGCACAAACCTGTAAGTCAAGAACTGGTGAGACTCAGGTAGGTAGACCTCATCAAGTTCAAGGCTAGCCTGAGCTACAGCCTTAGCTCAAAAAATACAATTCCCATAACCCTAAGAATCTTAAAGTAGCTCAAACATACTAAATCACTCAGACCACACTATATATCTAACAAGTTATTACACAAAAATGTTTTTAATTTCTATTTTTTCTTTTTTAATCTTCATTTTTTTTAACTTAAAAAGTTTTTCTCATACTCATCACTGCTCTCCCTCTCTCCCTTCCTCCCAGCCTCTCGCCACCTCAACCCCCATCCATTCCCCAGGGAGAGCAAGCACTCCCAAGGTGAGTCATTTGGTTCTGGCATATTCAGTTGAGGTAGGTCCAAGTACCTACCCTCAGTATCAAGACAAAGTAAGGTGTTCCTCTGTAGGGAATGGGCTCCAAGAAGCCAGTTCATACAACAGGAATAAACTCTGATCCTACTACAAGAGTTTACAAACTGCTCACTTCTTTTGACTGTCCTCTATATTCAAAGGGTTTAGTTCCTTTCCATGAACTTTCCTCAGCTGTCATTTCAGAATCAGTGAGCCCCCAATAGTTCAGGTCAGCCATCTCTGTGGGTCTCCTCCTCATAACCCTGACCCCTTTGCTCATGTACTCTATTCTCCATCTCTTCAGCTGGACTGGGAGCTTGACCTGGGAATTAGTTATGGGTCTCTGCTTCTGTCTCCATCAGTTGTTGGATGAAGGTTCTATAATGACAATTAGGGTAGTCAATCATTAAATTATAGGGAAGTCCTGTTTAAGCACCCTCTCCACTATTGCTTGGAGTCCTAGCTTGGGATATCTTGTAGGTTCTAGAATGTTTTCTTAGCACCAGGTTTCTCTATAACCCCACAATGGCTCCCTCTATTAAGATTATCTACTCCTATGTTCTCTTGCTTCTCCCACTTAAACATCTCATTTCTTCCCACCTCCCCTTGCTCCCTCCCCCACATTATCCCAATTTACTCAGGAGATCTTCTCTATTTCCCCTTCCCAGGGGGATCCCTGCATGTCTCTCTTAAGTTCCTCCTGTTACTTAGCTATTCTGGGGTTGTGGTTTGTAGCCTGGTTATTCTTTGCTTTATGTCTAAAATCCACTTATGGGTGAGTATATACCATGTCTATCTTTCTGGGTCTATGTTACCTCACTCAGAATGATACTCTCCAGCACATCCATTTGCCAGCAAATTTCAGAATGTCATTTTTTTTTCTGCTGAGTAGTACTCCATTGTGTAAACATAGCACAATTTTTTAACCCATTCTTCAATTGAGAGGCATCTAGGTTGTTTCCAGGTTTTGGTTATTACAAATAATGCTGCTATGAACATCATTGAGCTAAAATCTTTGGGGTAAGAATATGAATCTCTTGGGTATATGCCCAATAGTGGTATTGCTGGATCATTGGTAAGATTGATTCCAAGTTTGAATCTGAGAAACTGCCATACTAATTTTCAAAGTGACTGAACAAGTTTACAACCCATAAGCAATGGAAAAGCATTGTTCCACATCCCCTTCAGCATAGGCTGTCACCTATGTCTTTCATCTTAGCCATTCTGACAGGTGTAAGATGGTATCTCAGAGTTGTTTTAATTTGCATTTCTCTGATGGCTAAAGATGTTGAGCAAT
This sequence comes from Sigmodon hispidus, assembly GCA_004025045.1. Lineage (NCBI taxonomy): Eukaryota > Metazoa > Chordata > Mammalia > Rodentia > Cricetidae > Sigmodon > Sigmodon hispidus. The sequence goes on from PVIH01010667.1 coordinate 63,311, forward strand.
TCTTTAAGTGTCTTTCAGCCATTTGAAATTCTTCTGTTGAAAATTCCTTATTTAGCTCTGAACTCCATTTTTTAATTGGATTATTTGAGGTTTTAGCCAATAGTTTCTTGAGTTCTCTATATATTTTAGAGATCTGTCCTCTGTCAGATGTAGTGTGGGTGGAGGTCTTTTTCTATTTCTTAAGGTGTTGTTTTGTCTTATTTACCATGTTCTTTGCCTTACAAAAGCTACTAGGTTTCAGAAGATCCCATTTATTAATTGTTTTTCTTAGTGTCTGTGCTATTGATTTTATATTTAGGAAATGGATACCTGTGCCAATGCATCCAAGAGTATTTCCCACTTTCTTTTCCATAAAATTTAGTGTAACTGGGTTTATATTGAGGTCTTTGATCCACTTAGACTTGAGTTTTTTACAGGGTGATAAATATGGATCTATTTGCATTCTTCTGCATACCCTCATCCAGTTATGCCAGCATCAATTGTTAAAGATGCTATTTTTTTTCTATTGTATATGTTTGGCTTCTTTGTCAAAAATCAGGTGTTCATACATGTGTGGATTAATGTCTGGATCTTCAATTTTATTCCATTTATCCACAAGTCTATGTTTATGTCAGTACCAAGCTGTTTCTTTTACTGTAGTTCTATAGTATAACTTGAAGTCAGGGATGATGATGCCCCCTAAAGTTCTATTATTGAACAGGATTTTTTTTTCAATCCTAGGTTTTTTGTTTATCAAAATGAAGTTGAGTATTGTTCTTTTAAGGCCTGTTAAGAATTGTGTTGGGATTTTGATGGGGATTTCATTGAATACGTACATTTTACTATGTTGATCCTACCTATCCATGAGCACAGGAGTTGTTTTATTCTTCTGATATTTTCTTGAATTTCTTTCTGCAATGCCTTAAAGTTCTTGTCAAGTAGGTCTTTCACTTCTTTGGTTAGAGTTACCTCAAGATATTTAATGTTATTTGCAGCTATTGTAAAGAGTGATGCTTTCCTGGTTTCTTTTTAAACTCTTTAATCATGTGTGTATAGGAGGGCTCTTAAAATTTTTTAGTTAATCTTGTACTCTGCTACATTGCTGAAGGAGTTTTTCAGCTGTAGGTGTTCCTGGTAGAATTTGGGAGTCTCTCTCTCTCTCTCTCTCTCTCTCTCTCTCTCTCTCTCTCTCTCACACACACACACACACACACACACACACACACATACACACATATATATACATATATATACATGTGTATATATATAAATCATATCATCTACAAATGATAGTTTGGCTTCTTCCTTTTCAGTTTGTATGTCCTTAATCTCCTTTTGTTGTCTTATTGCTCTAGCCAAAACTTTAAGAACTATGTTGAATAGATATAGAGAGATTGAACAGCCTTGCATTATTCCTGATTTTAGTGGAATTTCTTTGAGTTTCTTTCCCCTTAGTTTGATGTAGGCTGTTGGCTTGATATATATTACCTTATTATGTTTTTGTATTTTCCTTGTATCTCTGATCTCTCCAGGACTTTTTATCATGAAGGAGTGTTGGATTTTGTCAAATGCTTTCTCAGCATCTAATGAGATGATCATGTGTTTTTTTTTTCTTTCAAGTTATTTATATGGTGAATGACATTGACAATTTTTTTGTATGTTGGACCATCACTGCATCTCTGGGATGCAGCCTACTTGAGCATGGTGAGTTACTTTTTGATATGTGATATATTTTTTTAAAATCAATTTGCCAGTATTTTTTTTAATACTTTTGCATCAATATTCACGAGGTAGATTGGTCTGTAATTCTCTTTCTTTGTCAAATCTTTGTGTGGTTTGGTTAGCAGGGTGACCAGCCTCATAAAAACAGTTTGGCAATGTTCCTTTGGTTTCTTGTGTGGAACAATTTGAGGAGTGTTGGTATTAGTTCTTACTTGAAATTCTGACAGAATTATGTACTGAAGCCATCTGGCCTTGGGTTTTGTTTTGTTCTGTTGTTGTTTTTTTCCCCCTTGATGTCTTTTAATAACTGCTTCTATTTCTGTAGGGGTTTAGATCTATTTAGGTCATTTATCTGATCTTAATTTAATTTTGATAAGTGTCCATTTCTTTTAGGTTTTCCAATTTTGTGGAGTACAGATTTTTGAAGTATGACCTAATGATTCTCTGAATTTCTTTAGTGTCTGTTGTTATATCTCCCTTTACATTTCTGATTTTGTTAATGTGGATATTCCCTTTCTGCTTTTTAGTTAGTTTAGATGCAGTTTGTCTATCTTGTTGACTTTCTCAAAAAAATGGACTTTATCTTTCTTTGATTCTTTGTATTGTTCTCTTTGTTTAAGTTTTATTGATATCAGTCCTGAGTTTGATTATTTCCTGCCATCTACTTCTTCTGGGTGAGTTTGCTTCTATTTGTTCTAGAGCTTTCAGCTGTGCTGTTAAATCTCTTGTGTGATATTTCTCCATTTTTTATGTAGGAACCTAGTACTATGAACTTTCCTATTAAAACTGCTTTCATTTTGTCCCATAAGATTGGATATGTTGTAGATTCATTTTCATTAAATCCTAGGAAGTCTTTTATTTCTTTATTTACTTCTTTTTTGACCAAAAGGTGCTTCAATCAAGAGATGCTCAGCTTCCATGAGTCTGTAGGCTTTCTGTTGTTTGTATTGTTGTTGAACTCTAACTTTAGTCCATGGTGGTCTGATAGAATACAAAGGGTTATTTTCACTTCTTGTATCTATTCATATTTGTTTTATGACCACATATGTGGTCAATTTTAGAGAAAGTACCATGGGGTGCTGAGAAAAAGGCATATTTTTTAGTGTTTGGGTGGAATGTTCTGTATATATCTGGTAAGTCCATTTGAGTCATAATATCTATTAGCTCCCTTATTTCTCCATTCAGTTCCTGTCTGGAAGACCTATTCATTGGCGAGAGGGAGGTATTGAAATCTCCCACTATTAGTGTGTGGGGTCTGAGGTAAGGTTTAAGCTTTAGTGATATTTCTTTTACATACATAGGTGCCCTTTTATGGGGAGCATAAATGTTCAGGATTGAGATTTCTTCTTGAGGGATACTTCCTGAGGTGACTAAGTAATGTCCTTCCTAATCTCTTTTGATCAAATTTAGTTTGTACTTTATTTTGTTAGATAATTTCCAACAAATTTAAAAAAAATTTTTTTAGTGAGATTGGCTACAACCTTGAATAAGTTTTCTAAAGAAGTGGAGAAAAGTGTTAAAGTTATTAAAATAAAATCATATAAAACAGTGGGAAATTTCCACAGTGTGAGGGGAAATGCTGCTCTTATTCCCAAAGGCTGTAGCTGAAAGCTGAATGGACCTTTTCAATTTCTAGCCATTATGATTCTCTGAAACTATTCTGAGAGGAGATGAAAAGAGTGGGCTTTCTTTCCACATTGAGCTTCTATTAGTCCCTTGAGGAAATGAGGGTTCTGTAGAAAGTGTGAGCTCTCTAGGTGTTACTAAAATGACCTTGCTTAATTTCCTCCTGAACAGGGTATCTAATAATAGAAACATCTTCTAATAGTAGAAAAGCTACAAATTTATACATGTTAGACCCATTTTCCTTTGCTCAGCCAGCAGAATCCTTCCATGTCCTTATCTTTTCCCAATACTCCAACCTTTATAGTCTATATTTGCTCTTCAATATTTTGTCTTACATGTTCTCTTCACCCTAATACAAAGTTGCAGTGTGAAGCCTACGTGATTTAAAGGAGAGAGGTCCATGGCTGCCACCTTACCATCAGCAATCCATTGAACTGCAAGTCTACCTTTTGTTTAATTACTCAATTAGACAGTATGTTGATAAGGTCTCCAGAGTGTTGCACCATCATGAGTGATTGGGGATGCTACAATAATAAGGTTTTCCGCAGCTAAGCCAAAAGGTCAAAGTATACATGGAATTTTCAAGCAAGCACTGTTTACAAAAAGCTGAAAAAACAAAAGTGTGACAGAGCCTCCTTTTGAATGAATGCCTCAGTTTCAAACTCTTCTGTTGAGAAAGTAGAATTTTATGGAAATATGTGTTTCCTGGAGCAAGTTTACAAGAAGTGGGGTTAGTGATGAAGCAGGAGAGCCTGACCGTCCCATGCCAACTTGCACCTCATCTACACCTCATCTACAGTGTCACTGGTTGGCATTTACATAGCAAAGATTGAAGCCGGCTAGACTTAAGCAATGAATCAGCAATTCCCAATTAGAAGAGCAACATGAACTGTGTTCTTTTGGAAACATGGAAAGCAAATAGAAAAGTGACTAACAGACTTTGTTCTGCACAAATTATGGGGGCAAGGGGTTATGTTGGGAGCCAAATTTCCAAAGTAAGGCATAATGGGCTTGCCAGCAAAGCTGTTCACACCCCCACAGAGACCACAAAACCCTGCAGCTGTAATTTCAGAAACACACATGTGTATAAATCAAGCCATTGAACACATAACAATCCATCTGAGGCTGTGCCTGGGTTTTTCACAGGTGCCTGAGGCACTTGTGATATTTGGCTTTGGAAACATGGTTTAGTTTAATTGACAGGATATTATCAAATTCCAGCTGACTTGGACAGACAAACCTCAACATATGAGGGTGACATATAGCATCAGGTACCACCCGTGAGTGGCCCACAGGAGTGCTATGCAAAATCCTTGCAGCTGGATGGATTTTAAAGCACAAGAGGAGACAAAATTCAAATGCTGACTGAATTCTAATGCATGAAAGTATTTTTCCAGAGCATCAATGGAGCAACCTCATTTTCACGCATTATTGCTATTTGCTGATGAGCAACGAGGTGGGGGAGGATGAATTGAGTACTATTTCATTTTACATAAAATTGCTTTCCGAGTGAATGAGAGGGTGCTTTGCGTCTATTATCCAGACAAGCACACAGAGCCATGGCTTTGGGTTCCAGCTGGCTGACATCCCAGCAGACATCCACAAAACATCTAGCCAGCTGCCCAGGAAAACGAGACTCATGTTGACAGAAGATCAACCCACAGGCTATGTACCTGGGCTCCAGTTCTTCCACAAGAAATTCATGCTAGTGAGCCTTTAGCACAAAAGCGGTCACCATGAACTCTCTACTTGACAGATTCCAAAAATGGAATTAGTGTTGAATCGGTAATTACCTCTCCAAATTCTGCTGCAATGCAACACATCCATTTCTATTAACATTACCAATCTCTCTCTCTCTCTCTCTCTCTCTCTCTCTCTCTCTCTCTCTCTCTCTCTCTCTCTCTCTCTCTTTCTCCCCCACCTCTTTCCCTCCCCTGTCTCTCTCCCTCACACACATACATCAAAGCCAGCAAATGAAAACTCTCTACTTAACATTAAGATGTTCCCCTGTTTGTGTCTTTCCTGTGTCCTCCCTAAAGGCCACAGGATAATAATGATAAACAATGAAGCACCAATGAGAGTTCTAAATGGACCATAAAAAATTCTACATCAGCAGTCAATGCATCTGGTTCAAATTCTACTCCTGAAAATAAATAGAGTCGGGAGCCCTTTGAAATAAAAAGAGTGTGGTATCATAACTAGAGTTAAAATCAATCTTATAATAAAGCTCCCTAGAAGAATGATTTTGAAGCAAAATTCAGTAGTAAGCCAGAGCAAGCAAGAGAACCCTCATCAAGGATTTCACTCATAGAACGAAAATCTCTTTGGTCTTGTCAGGTCAAATTTCCAGAAAGTCTTGTTTTCATAAAATGATTATCAAAGAAACTCATTGTATTTGCATGTAATACTAACCAAAAATAACAAATTCAAAGTGACAGCAACAACATTTATCTCTTCTAATGACTTACAGATTACTGGTGTTATTAAAAACTTCAGTCAGAGGCCTGTCATACCTCTTTTGGCTTTGTTATCAAGAAAGCTGAAAACATACAGAGTGTTTATAGCCATTAAAGAACCACTAGGGCATAAAAAGTAATCTACCTATAAAAACAGTGAAAGAATCTGAAATGTACAATGTCTTGTCTTCAGCCTGATCCCTACATAAGGCCTAGAATGAAAAGCTAGAGGTATCTTTCCCATTGAGCAAACATACTAAATTCCTGATTGATTAATGGCTTTCAAAATAACTTGACTGTAGTGTGGAAAACACAGAATGACAACCATTGTCTGCACCTTTTACAACATCTGTGCATACTGGGAAGAGAGGTTCAGTGAACCAGCATCATCAAACTTACTATTAAGACTCTCTTTTTCCCTGCTTTGATTTATTGAGGCATCATCTTACTATATAACCCAGGCTGGCCTCAGAGTCATAATTCTCCTGCTTCAGACTTCCAAGTTCTGGATGGGTGTCATCCAATTTTTGTTACTTTGACATATGCTAAAAATGTCATAAAAGATTTTTTCATAAAATGATATAAAATAATAATTACAGCTAAGTAACTCACAAAAGTAATAATGAAATGGTAAAACTGTATCTAGTTATATAACTATACCACTACTGTGAATCAATTTTAATATTGTTATATATTACTAAATTATTTAACTTAAATCTGATTTACTATAAAACTACAGTATAAAAATCAGTGTTGCACCTATAACAATATCACTATATTTAAATTAGCATTTCTAAAACTTTTCTCAAACTCTGAGGGGAAAAAGTACTACATTTATGCTAATAAATTTCTTACATATTTTGTAGTAGAAGAATAGGTAAAGAAGCAATTCCCTAAGGGAAATATAATATTATTTTAATTATTTTTTTAAGATTTACTTTATGATTCTCTCTCTCTCTCTCTCTCTCTCTCTCTCTCTCTCTCTACCCCTCGTGTGTGTGTGTGTGTGTGTGTGTGTGTGTGCATGTGTGTGTGTGTGTGTTTGCTGCATGTATGTGTACATCTATATTAGTGTCTATGGAGGCCAGAAAAAGGTGCTGTATCCCCTGGTACAGGACTTAAAAATGGTTGTGATGTACCTGGCATGGCATCTGAGACCAAACTCAAATCTTTTATAAGATAAACAAGCACTCTTAAGTGATGAACCATCTCTCCAAACCTACTTTAATTCTCTTTAAGGGAAAATGAGTTAATAAAAAAATTAAAAATTAAATTTAATAATAAATACAAGTATTTTAAAATATGAAACAAGGAAGGAAGACAAATGAATGATTTTAATCCTATTCATTTGGTCTATATTGTAAGACATTATTTTCCCACTTGAGAGTCCCCCCATAACATTATTACTGTACTGAAAATCACAACTGAATTTGTCAGTCTCTGCTATTTGCTGAGTATAAAATACATTGTGCACACTTAATGGACCCATGCTGGACTTTTTTAAAAGTACTATATGCTTATTCTCAGGTAGCAACATGACACACATTCTCTCCAACAACCTGCCACTATAAAAGACCAGTCCATTCATACTATTCTCAACTCTTCATTGTCTTCTGATTTCTCTACGACTCATGTGTATTTCAGAAGGTATATGAAACAAGATGGACAATGAAGGAGCCAATACCATTGTAATGCTTTGGGTTGTATCTAAGTGTGAGAAAGGAATCCAGTGAGTGAATGCTTTTCTCATACATAGGACCATGCAGCACCTCAAGGGAATTCATGCAACATTTATTAAACAATTTCTTCAGCTCATATGGAGTTAATGAATCTGAAACATAACCCAAGTTCAAGTGAATGCGGACATTCTATGGGCTCTTTAGCGACTAGAAGAAACAGTATATAATAACAATGCAATGTAGGTTCTAAGAAAATACTGAAGCAGACCCCAGACTCAAATAGTATGTAATACCAAAGAGTGTTTATTAATATTCCAGCATGCAAGCAGAGTAGACCCCTATACAAAATGGTGACAACCCATAGGGCATACGTGCAGGCTCCCTTTAAGAACAGCTAGGGGAATTTCAGGAACAGTTAATTCATCTCAAACAGAATTGGTCAAGCAAGCAGCAGTTACACTAATACACTTTTAATTGGCTGAGGCTTAGTCTAATCACTTTTAGACATACTTGCACAAGCTCAGGCAAGTCCAGATGTGACTTAGAAGGGGGCTGTAGGATTTGCCCTTGAGACAATGTGAGGCTGACTTGGGCCTTGTGTTTGTTTTTGCCCTCATCCCCGAATACAAGAGTATCGTGGATAAATGGCCCTTTGCAGTCTTACCCTTCTCAGAGAACTGAAACCGAAATTTATCTGTGACAGTGAAAGTATTTAACCCCTTCAACAATTGTGTTCTGAGAAAGAAGTAAGAGGCACAGGGTTGTAAAAAGCAAAAACTACGCTATACAAATTGGTCTGGACAAGCAATTGGTATTTATTAATACTCAACTGGTTTTGACATGGTAGAATCAACAAGTCATCTCCTAGAAGTTGGGACTCTGATACTCAGCACAGTTAAAAACAGGGAGACATACTCTGATCTTGCAGTGACTCCTCTGACTGATTTTGTGGATTTGAACCAAAGGGCAGTCATTTTGTGATCATAGTTCCCACTAATGATATATATTTTCTGGAGATAAAGAAGAAAAGAAAAACAGAAATACTCATTTTTTTTTAAACTCAGTCTTCTCGTGAAACTTAGTTCTACTTTTAAAATAAACCAAGTAAATACACTGCCCTGTATTTATACAAAATATTAATATTAAGACCACAAGATTATTTTAATACACACATTACAATATACATTACTTACATAAACATAAATTTAAAAACAAGAATCCAGTAACAAGATTATATGTATATGACTTTCTTATACAGGCTCAAGAGCCGAACCGTGTTCTAGTTTTATGTGCAAGGATACCATTTAGCAACTGAACATAGCGGCACACAACTGTAAATCCAGCACCAACAGAGTAAGGCAGGAAGACTGGGAGGTCTAGCATAGCCTGAGCTATACAGCAAGAACTTGGCTTGGTAAAAGAAGAAGATAGTACCCTTTTCAATACTCGGCAGGGTGTCAGTGACATCTATGGGTGGGTTATTACAAGAAGAAAGAACGAGGGTGCTTCTGGTGCCTTAACTATACTATTTCTTGATCATTTCACATTGAATGCTTACTTATATAAAAGGGACAGTCATATTTTTTGTCCTATCATACACTCATATTTCCCATCATTTCCAAGCTTGTTTTTAAAAAGCATTCCATTGAAATCAAAATATGTGGTTGTACTTTGAATCAAAGATAAGGGTTACTACCCCTTATAAAAAAGCAACTACAAAATGTTATGGAAATATTGAAGACCTCCCACATATGAATAGGAGAAGATGATCCAGAGGGGTGAAAGAAAGCTACAAACTTTATTTCATGTGCAGTGAGTCAGTCAGGTAGAGAAACTGGACAGCTTTATAGGAGATGAGGATTGGGAGTCTCACAATTATGGCAGTGGAGGCTCTGGGCATGGAGAAGATAAGAGGAAGGGGGTGAAAGCCCCAGGATGATGGCATTGGAGGCTCTGGGCATGGGGAAGATAACTAGAAACAGTCAGCACATCCTACGTGTTGGACAGAGGTACATTTGAGAGCTTTCTCAACTTGGTTCTAAGATGGAAACTTGTTATGAATCAAATATTGTATATTTTGGAACAATTGTTATATAAATTGTTGCTTTCCCTTTCTTGCTGTACACAGTACTTTGATACCTTATATCAGTTCCTACTGACAGCCGGTTGGACTCCTGAGATGGTTGTTCAATAAACTTGTCAACTTCTGAATAAACAAGAGCTGAGACACCAGAAAAATAAAACTCGATAATGGTTCTTTCTCAGAGGGCAGCAGGATTGCCACATCCTGTGGGGAGACCATTGCCCACCAGACCCTAACTTCAGATTGATTCCGCAGAAGGTCCTCTGTTGACTGCTATGTTGTGAATGAGTGTCAGGGCTGCCTGCAGCACAGAGCTACCAGGTATGTGAGCTGGTACAGATCTGCTGGAGAACAATTTGCTTATCAGAAGTGTGAGTAATGTTATCTAGTGACATGGAGCTGATTAAATAAATGTGGCCACCTACATACTGAAACACTACCCACTGAAAAATTTATACATGAACATATATGTGCTTGTCTACAAAGTCACATGTCCAGCAAAGCTCCCAGGACCCAGTGCTGGCTGCAGAGTTCCGCGCTCTCTGGAGCAGGGGCAGGTGGACTCTGTCCCTGACCACATCCACATCTCCTGCTGAGGGAAACCCCGCCAGGACCTCGAACTGAGCGAACCAACTACAGGGGTCTCTGAAGGCAGATTCGGACCCCGCCCAGAGTTCAGGAGGGGGCAAGAGGCCTCAGCGCCTATATCCCAGCCTGGGAGGGAGAGCTGAGCTCCCATTGCTTCCGGTTCAGCTCCCGGGACCCAGTGCTGGCTGCAGAAGCCCAGCGCTCTCTGGAGCAGGGGCAGATAAACTCTGTCCCTGACCACATCCACATCTCCTGCTGAGGGAAACCCCGCCACGACCTCGAACTGAGCGAACCAACAACTGCAGGGGTCTCTGAAAGACAAAATCAGACCCTGAACAGAAAGGTGACAGGAGGCATACAAACCCGAGTGCCACAGCTGACCAGGACCCATCTAATCGTGAACCATTGAAGCCATGGGCA
>PVIH01010668.1:0-43039 GCA_004025045.1 Sigmodon hispidus
GGGAGTTGATCAGAGGTCTTTGTCTTGCCCTTCCATTCTTTTGTGTTCCTGCCTTCCATTTGCTTCATTCCCAGGTTCAGGTCCATGTTGAAGACCCTGCTGGCTGGGGCAGTAATATGTTTGTGAAATTGGACGTAGCTTTCTTTCTTTTACTACTTCCTGCTGATTAAGGGCTCTGACAATCTTACAAGGGTCCAGAGCCTGGAAGAATTGTCTTAATTGGCATCCTGGAAACTGATCGTCTCCTCAGAGAATTTTCAGGTGACCTTGGAAAATGAAACCATATGTGCCTCAAACCAGTCCACAGGTTTTGATCTTCTGTGGAGACAAAAGCAGAAACTTTTTCCCAAGCAACATATTCTTTTTTTTTTTTTTTTTAAACTTTATTTATTTATCTGCCTTAGTGTTTGCCTGGAACTGGAACTACAGACAGTCGTTAGCTGCCATGTGGGCGCTGGGAATCGAACCCGGGTCCTCTGGAAGAGCAGACGGTGCTCTTAACCGCTGAGCCATCTCTCCAGCCCCCCCAAGCAACATATTCTTACAAACAGATTTCAAAGTCAAGATATCTTTAAAATATATGTATTTGTTAACCATGTACAATGTTCATAGATTCCCTATGATAGAGTTACAAATGATTGTGACCCATTATGTGGGCACTGACAATTGAACCATGTCCGCTAAAAGAGTGATCAATACTCCTAATCAATGACTCAACTCTATCCATGGAAGAAATTTTTTTAACAAACTGGACTGAACATGATACACACACAAACACAACCTGATCCACTCAATATTTAGAAAAGTTCAAATGAATTTAAATGTTCAATGTAAAATATATAACACTTACACTGAGATAAAATATTTACAAAACCATATATCTGACATACGTATTTCTTAAATACATAAAGAACTCTCAAAAAGTTTTTCTATAAAGAATTATAGATGATACAGATAGAAATAATCACATGAATTTCCTAACTCATAACACAAGAAATAAATTCAAATTAAAGTTGCAACAAAATGTCTCCACCTACTTTTTATAAAATCAAGATAGTACTTGTGAAAATATCAGATGCTGACAGTGATATAAAGAAATAGGACTTGTGTATTATAAATGTGAATATTACATGGTGTTCTCTAAAATTTTTTTCCCAGAAATTCTCTCAAAATTAAGAATGTACCTCAGTGATCCAGCAGTCACATTGCTAAGTATTATCTTAGAGAAAACATGCACTTACTTGAAAATTCATATCAATGCAATCTATAGAAAAATAATAGAAGTAACTCAAGTGTCCCTTAATGGGGACTTCAATCAGAGTTGAAAAATTCTCATACATAGATAGATACACTATAACACTGAACAGAAATACAAAGTAATGAACTCATTGTGTATGCAGTCCAGTTGGCTTCCATGAATACTATGCTTAGTGAAGGATATTTCAAAAATGTTTGATTTGTCCAAGTCTATTTATATGACTACCTTAAAGTAATGCAACTTCAGTCACAGAGGAACCATGAATGCAAATTCAAGAGAACAATATGAATAAGGTATTTTTTGATATTGGAACAGTTCTTTATTCTATGTATAGTGGTGGCTATAATAATCTATAAATGAGACTAAATGTATGTATATATGTGTGTATAAATACCTTCATACAATGCAGATGAATGAAATTATAAAATTTAAAATGTGTATTTATTTTTGAACATCTTCTTTGATGTTATTTACTTTAATTCAAATATAATTTGTATATGCATTGCTGGGAATCAACCACAGACCTCCACACATTCTAGGAAATTGCTCTACCACAGAGCTAGGTTCTATATCCTGATGTATATTCTTGTTAAAGCTAATGTGACAACATCAATTTTGTGGTCTTCTATACTACAATTTTATAAGATGTTGTTTTCAAGGAAAGCTAAAGAATGGGCATATGGAACCATTTGTATTTTTTTTAAAAACTGTCTAATAATCTTTTAATTGCTACAAAAGAAAAAAATCTCTTTAACACACAACTATGATGGAATGGCCTGTTCTTGATAAATATACATATCTGTTATGCTTTCTGAGTCTGCAGGATCATTTTCTAACTTGAAAAATTGAAGACTTTCAGGTACCAACTGGTGTAGGATGATCCAAAGACCATCCATTATAATGATGAGTAATTATGGCTTATATGAAAAAAATAAAAAATGATTTTGGCATAATTAAAAAATGATTTACTATAAAAGTTATTTATAAGCATATATCTTTCATCTCATTTTATCTTTCCAACCTCATTTCCATCTAACAATCCATCCATGTAATTTGACAGAGTAGTGCCATGAACTAGTTTCTTTCCTTGAACAGAATGCATGCCATTAGAGCTCTGAGTCTTCTTATAACTTATCTATCTATCTATCTATCTATCTATCTATCTATCTATCTATTTATTTATGTTTGCAGAAAGGCAGCATCTTTCATTCTTCACTATTTCAACCCAGAGTTCCTTGCTTGGTTTGGAACCTGACTCTGGCTACACAAAATTATTTGCTTCCTTTGTATCAATAAGCCGAACACATTTTAATATACAAACATTCTATTAAAACTGCTCCTGATATCCTAAGTTTCTAGGTAGAAAAAAGTCTATCTTATTCATTCCTGAAGCACAGCACATGAAAGTCATGTTCAATACATCTTTTGAAGAATTTAAAGTAATTAAATAGAGAAATTATTGACTTTACCAGTTGCTACATGAGTATTTTCTATAAACAAAAAGATTTCAGAAAATAAGATGGAGAAGACATAGATCATTTTCTTCTTTAAAAAGCAAATGCCAACAGAAGCTCAAATACCATTAATGGCCAGGATTAGATTGGCACAAAAACAACAAAGAAACAAGATTTTTGTAAATATAAAAGCAAAGGTTAGTTATATCCAATAAAAGTTCATGCTATGTTGTGGTAATATATTATATATTTAATAAAACCAGCCTGGAATATCAGAGAACCGATCCAAATACAGTCAATCAAGGAGGTTCAGAGTGGTAATTCATACCTTTAATCCCATAACTCCAGAGACAGTTACTAGTTGCCAAACAATAGTAGCTCACACACCTTTAATCTTAACTCTAGAATATGATGCAGAATTGAACTCAGAAGTGAAACAACTGGCCACAGAAGGTATTTAAGGCAGGCTTAACATATTTAAGAAACAAGGAGCAAGGTTGAAGAAGCTGGAAGATAGCTTGGCTGGGTGAGATTTGACTGTGGTCTGTTTCCTCTCTCTGATATTTCAGCTTTTCCCCAATATCTGGCCCCGAGTTTTCACTTGATAACAACTATAATTTGTGCTATACTATGTAGGTAGGAGTAACATGAAGCTGTGGAGGCATTAGTAAGCATCAAGTTATTTCACTTAAAATTTTTAATTCAAGTTGGTAGTTGTTCTATAATAAACCACTGAGTGATGGAAAATGGATACAAGGTCTTCAGAAGAGAGAGAGAGAGAGAGAGAGAGAGAGAGAGAGAGAGAGAGAGAGAGAGGAAGAAGAAGAAGGAAGAAGAAAAAAAGGAGAGAGAAAGACATGGCTCCACCCAGACATCATGAGGGATCAGAGTTTTGAGATGACTCTTAAATTAAAAGTCCATGATATGGGAGATAGTGATGCAACGATGATAGATACAGTAGGACAAAAACAGTAAGGCAGGAAAACTCAATGTGCTTTAAGCTTACAATCAGCATTCTAGTAGTTTATTGGAAGGTTGAGTTAGTAGGGTAGTGGAATAAATTGAATGAGATTTTCCTGATCACTAGACCCATATGCTTTGCTTTATACCTGAACAAAATATTATTTAGGCCATTTCCAAGTCTTCAACTTACCTTTGCCTACACAGCACTATTTCTCTTATCTTCAGGGGCTATAACTTATACGGAGCCTTAAGTGGGCACCTGAAAATCATTACTATTACAATTCCATTTGAAACAATAGCCAAAGAATGTCCCCTCACTTTCCTATTTCCCAGTTGAGGTAAAATAATGGAGGTAAACTAATAGGCAGCTATTAAGACTGATTTATGTGACCAGTGACTGGGTCAGGGGAAAATAAAAGCAACTAGAACATCTTGAACAATCAAACTTACATATTGTCATAAAGCTTTGCTTTCTCCTTTGAATTCCATTTATGTCTCAACTCTAAAACTATTGTTCTGAAGTCTTACCAAGCTGTATTTTCCATGGCTCAACCAGGTTTGACAATGATCACATACATGCTTAGCCATCAATATTTTCTCTTGACATAATAGAAGGTCTAGACACATACAGGCATATACACATACAAATTCCTTGAATAACAAATTCTCAAGTTATATTTCATGAAATTACTAGATCTTCTGCTAGTATTTTCTTATGAGTTGGAACCACAATTTGGGAATGGGTCTGAATACAAGAACATTTTGTTTCTGTCAATGATGTCATAAACTCAAAAATCCCATTAGGATCATAGCCAACTCTTCCTCAAAATGAAGCATAGAAAGTTCAGTTGTTAAGAGCACTTGTTCTTGGAGCAGATCCAGGTCCAGTTCCAGCACTCACATGGTGATTTACAACCATCTGCAACTCCAGCCTCAGTGGGCTCCACACACAATGTGGTACATATAAATATTTACAGATAAAACATTCATACAGAAAAGAAATATTTAAAAATGCTTATGACCTCTGAGTAAGAGGTCATGTTATCAAAAACTGTCTCTTCTCTCTATCAATCCTGCTACTAACCAACTGAGAAGACAGGTTTGAGCTTTTTAACCTCCTTTTCAACCCATGGTGCAATGAAACAATTTCTTTTTGTAAAAACCTGATTTGCATATTGGTTTCCATGCATGAGGGACAATGGGTCCTTAACACTTGACTATACCTAACTCGAAACACAAAGGGGAAAGTGGGAAAACAGTAGCCACATGATTAGGATTTAAATTTACTAATACGTTTTGTGGTGAGTTTCAAGTGACATTTCCCCCCCAACATGTTAAAAAATACTTTCATCAGATCCAGGATTGTGATACAGTGGCTTTTAAATGGAGACCACTGCTGCCTGGGTTGTAATCAAGGTGTGCCTTCAGTTCTGCTTTTATTTCTGCCCCAAATGCAAACTTATGCTATTTTCCACAGCAGGTTTGCTGTATTAGGACCTCCCACCAGGCAAAAATTGGTGAAGTTTCAGTAAGCTAGAAAATAGAAGTGTATAGGTATTATAAGTACAGTGAAGAGAATGTCTTTTATTAATGTATTTCTATTATAAAATTAAGTATTTTAAATCAGAATAAGAACAATTTAAGAGGTTGCAAACATCATGAGCATTTTAATTTTGGGACCCTGAGATCAACTAATTAAGAAATAAAATGCCTCACTAGCATTCAGAAATCCAGACTCATATCCTAGGGACTGATACATTAGCCAATTTAAGACTAATATTTTTTCTTCTTTTGCCCTGCATGGTGTAGGTCATCTCAACTCTTTTTGGACTGTTTTTTTTATATCAGTTTAAAACGCTTTAATGTCTCTCAATTGCCCTTTCTATTTATCTGTTGCTGTAATGAAACACTGACAAAAAAACTGGGGAAGGAAAGGGTTGATTTTAGCTTACAGATCATAGTCCATCATGAAGAGAAGATCAAGACATGGACCAAAGTCAAGGACTGAAGTAGAGACTATGAACAAAAGCTATTTATTAGCTTACTTTCTTATACAACTCAGGACTATTTGCCCACAGGTGGATATCACCACCTACAGTAAGATGGGACACTCCCACATCAATAAATAGATTTGAACACAGGTTATTCTGATGAAGGCAATTCCTCAGCTGAAGCTCCTTTTTTCCCCAAGTGACTCCAGTGTGTGTCAAGTTGGCAAAAGTAACCAGCATACATATAATAACATATCTCAAATATTAACAACACTAAGCCTATAAAAAATAATAAAATGACAAAAGAGGGTAGAATGTGGCTCAGTTATATAGCACATACCTATCATATATAAGGCTATGCAACTCTATCCCAGAAAAACTCACACACACACACACACACACACACACACACACACATATACACACACACAATAATGACAGTAATTGAAAAACTGGCAAAAAAATCTTTAAATGAGATAGTCAACTAGAGTATATACACCAACATGGGTAATTTCTACATAGTTATTAAAAATAAATTAGGTAGTTGTGCTTCTCCTAGAAAGACTCCATTCTTTTATGTATCTAAAAAATATTTTTAGATGATTTCCAATGTGCCAAAATATTCACTACATACTAAGAATCACTGTGACCAAAGCATAGTTCCTATTTATATGCAGCTTCATCTTAATTGATCAATAGATTATATAAATGTGTAAGCATACTTTGGGTTAAATCAGTACTATGTAAGAAAAGCACAGAGCAATGTGAGAGACTGTAGCCAATAAGAGCAATGGAGATGCACAGATAAAGAAGGGGTGGCTGAACTGCAGATTATTAATGAATTAATGATGTAGTCTTATTGTATTCATTGAAAAGTGTTACATTCCAATGATTATATTTTTTTATATATGTTCAATGGGAAGAAACAATAAATAAATGAGAAAATTAGATGGACTGTAATTTAGCTTTTAGTTTAAATATTATGAATTGAAGTTTAAATAAACCTTCTATTCAGTATGCTTCTGATAGTTACAGAATTTATTTGGAGCATTAAAGTTTAAACTTAGAAGGTGTTTAGCTGGGAATGCAGCTCTGTGGTATTTGTTTTCTATGCATAAGGTCCTGAGTTCAACTTCCAACATAAGAAAAAAAGGGAAGAAAGGTATATAGGAAGAAAGGAAGGGAGGGAGGGAGAGAGAAAGGAAGGGGAAAAAAGGAAACTAGCTAGTTTGACACAGTCTTCACTTAGAAACTTTATCTTGTTTTACTGTTTTACTTTAATTGTCATTTTGATGTGAGCAATGGAATCCAGGATGCCCGCACACTAGACAGACTCTACTACTGAGCTAGGCCCTAGGCTAGCACTTTTTAAATTTTCAAGGCCAAAAGTTCTCAACCTAAATTCACCTAGGAAATTTTATTCAAAGGATCATGGCATTTATCAATGGCATGTAAAATATGCACACATCTGCCAACAAAACTAACAGTTTATTTTTATAGGAAAGACAACACATTTACAAACACAGACTGATTTATACATGCAAAGATACATAAACTACAAAATTGCCTTTCTTTTTCATTAAAACAAAACCCAGGAAATTTAATCAAATTTCATCAAATACACCAAACTTTCAATGATCAATCTGCATCTCAGCCTTCTTGAAGAGCCACACTGACTGTATGAAGACAGTGAAAGAAACTAGTGACAAGATTTCCTCTTCACATTAGTGGCCTATTTTAATGGTTTATTTTGTCACAATCTTCTGGAACTATTAGGAAAACCTCGGGTCTTCCAGGTGAAGTGGAGCAGCATTACCCTGGAACGCTGTGAATTTGGAGGGAACTGGGAACTTTCAAGAAGCTGCTCTGCTGCTTTGCATGCTTGTATGATGAGGTACCATTAGGAAAAGCCGCATAAAGCTGCTGCAGCTGTGTTATATAAAAAGTGAAGATAATTTAATAGAAAATGTCATCCTTTGCAGAATGCTGATTGCCTATTTTTTTTCATAAAGACTTCTCATCAGAAGGACTCCAGCAGCTGTGAGAAGGCATCCTGTCACCGATGTTCCCAGATATCCTGACAAACAAAGCTCTCCATGGGCTATTTGGCATCCCAAACATTCTGATGTCGTTTCCTATTTTGTTTTCTCCTTTTCATACTCCACTGTATGGAATGTGGAATATTTTCTTTTTGTGAGATCAGAGCAAAGGTTTGCTCCTTGACACTAGAATTTGATTATAAACAAGACAAACATCTGCTGAAGTAATGAGGTACTGTTTTTGCCATTCTGAGGACCAAGGAACGCAGAAACCGTAACAATTCCACAATTCTATAACATTGAGAATTTCTCCTTAACAGATGGCAGTCATTAGAAATGACTACGGGGCATAAGTCTTAAGAGGCTAAAAATTTTCCCATTCAACAAGAAGAGAAATTTGACAGAGAAGAGGTTTTATAGTCATGTTCAAATTCTTCTTCAAAGTTCTATTTTCTCATAATCAGTTTTAGAAAGGTGATTTTGTCATAAATTCCACATTATATAACTCACTGGACTTCACAAGTAAGCTGTATTATGTCTACACTGAGTTCAAAGTTATACCATAGATCTTATTAAAGGCTTTACATTCAGCAACTTAGAGTTTATCAGTAAAATGAAAATGATTTATACTATTTCTATGTATAAAATGCTGTAGTATAAGTCTACCACAAGCTGACATAGTGGTTCATACAAAAAACAGATGCCCATTTGTTCACTCATGCATTCCTTCCTTGACCATCTCCAGTGTGCTGGATACTATTGCAAGTGCTAAAGATTCAATTATAAGTAAAATGACAAAAACCCTCCTATTTTTGAAAGTAAAACATTACCATTAAGCACACACGTTAATAATTCACATGTTAGTACACACACACACACACAGGATGGTGTTCAACAAAAGAATGGAATGGGTTATAATTTGAATCTGAAATATACCCTTAAAGCTTAGTCTTCAATATAACAATGTTCAGAGGTCAAGGTTGATCAAGTAATGAGACTTAATTCTCACCAAATGATTCCATCCCTGGACAATCTCAAAAATTAGTAGATTACCAAAAAGCAGTTCACACTTTAGGAAGTGGGTCTAGTTGGAAACAGTAAGTCATAAAGGCATTTCCATGAAGGGCATATCTTATCGCTGGTTCCTTTATTTATTGTTCTATCTTGTTCTCACCACCATGGTGTTCCACCTCATCATAGTACCAGAAACAATAACTAAGAAACCATGGGCCAGAAACTCTAAAACTATGAACCAAAATAAACATTTTATTGTTGATTGTCTGGAGGTATTTTTTGACAGTAATAGAGAGTTGATCAACACAAAATCTTTTGTATAAAACGGTGTCCAGACTTTATTGTGCCTCCAGTGATTAGTACACTCTGTAATTCACATCTTTGTGTAATCTTCCCTGAAGTGTAGCTGGGGAGCCAACCCAAAAGGATAAAAGTAAAACAATATAGATGACTTTGTATACTTGTGCCCCCTTCTCTGTTAAAGTTGCCATAAATTCTACAGCCTCAAGTAAAAGATATTACCAAAAATTTGAGAGAGCATTCTCCCTTTGAGCCTATAAGAAGAATGCAGTCATAGCTGATACTTTGATTGTAGCTTTGAAAAATCTTTGGAGAGAACCCAATACATTCAGGCCTGGACTCCTGACTCATAGAAAAACAGAATAATAAATATGCAATGTTTTCATTTACCAAATGTTAGGTTTGGGATGTAGTAGTGTTATGGATAGATAGCCCACTAGAGTTGATCACATACACACAGTTTATAGCCAACTGAAAGTCTTTATTACACCCACAAGAAAAAACAATACCTAGGTGTGGCCTCATATATCCAAACATTGGGTTTTTTATGGCAGAAACCACACCCGGGGAATCTCACATGCCACTACATGGGGAAGGGAACTTAGCAGAGTAAGCAGTTAGAAGCAAGCAGTTTTAACAAAAGCTAAAACAAATTATCTAGGACAGGCTGGCATTTGGTTTCTAGAATAGGGTTAGGTAGTTTCCATTGGATTCTCCATCAAGTAAATCAGATTCTAGTTCATTCTAGAATGGCCTCAGCAAGAATACAAAATGAAGGAGCCTCTTCACTGTCTTGCCCTGTCACAGTGGGTGATTCAAAAGAAAAAAGACAAATTATAGTGAATATATAGTTTATTGTGAATATTTAATCCCATGAACAGAAATAGTCGGGGGGGGGTAACAGCATGGCAAAGGCTGTAAGGTGAGTTCAGGTCCCAGAACCAGAGAAGGACAGCATGACAGAGCTCTGAAGAAAACCAGAGTCTATGTGGCTGACTTTGAAGCTACTTATCATACTTCCGATGATGGAGAAGGCTCACGAAACAACCCAGGCTCTCTGAGTTCCAGGCAGAAAGCAGCATAGGCAACAGGACGTGGTTTCCCTTTGACTTAATCCACATTCCATGTGATATGTCCTAGCACCAAAAATTCTTCTGGCTAG
This sequence comes from Sigmodon hispidus, assembly GCA_004025045.1. Lineage (NCBI taxonomy): Eukaryota > Metazoa > Chordata > Mammalia > Rodentia > Cricetidae > Sigmodon > Sigmodon hispidus. The sequence goes on from PVIH01010668.1 coordinate 10,182, forward strand.
GACTGACAGGCTGTGTCTCAGCGAGGTACATGTTAGTGTTTGTGAAGAAGAGATAACTGTTGCAAAGTGGCCAGATTAGAATATTTCATTCTTACATTAAGTTTGTAGTCTGTTATTTGCCAGATGAAAGTAACAGAGTTGTCACTCTAGTTTTGAGTCATGCAGAAAGTTATCACTCTAAAAGTAAAATGTCTCAGACTCACTTTTTTGGATAATTAGGGTTTTTAAATAAATATTTTCAACCACACACAGACATCTGGAGATCCCACTGAACCCTTGTTCAGAGCAGAATAAGAGGTGAGCACACCCCAACTCCTATGCCAAATACAGTCCTCCAAAGCCAGGGACACACGCCCAGCACTACAACCACATCCAGCCCTGCGAGACACCCCCAAGCAATTCCCAGCAACATACAGCAGGACAGACGTCCTAAGGCAAAACCCTGCCTCAAAAGCAAACTGCATCATCACAAACAGACAACTGAACATCCCAAAGAGCCCTTGTCCAGAGCAGAGTAAGAGATCCCACAATGCCCTGGTCCAGAGCAGACTAAGAGAACTAACAGTGCTGATTAAGAGTCGAATAAGACCTGATTAAGAATGAACACTGTGGCAGCTAGAGACACACAACACCTGGACTCACAACCGACTAAGAGCCAACTAAGAGCTGACTAAGAATAAACCAAGGAAACACTGGGTAAACACCAGTGTAAGAATACATATAACAATATAAAGAACAACAAGGTGCCACCAGAAGAAGCTGGTGGTTTTACTATATCAAGACCTGAATGAAGCAATCAGAAGGAAACAATTTTAAAAGCAACTTTATGAAGATTGTAGAAGCCTTAAAAGAGGGTATAAAAAATTCTCTTAAAGAAATAGAAGAAAACACAAACAAAAAATTGAAAGTGATTAACAAATCCCTGAAACAAAACTAACAAAATGATAACCAACTGGTGAAAGAAACATTCCAGGAACTAAAAGCTGAAATAGAAGCAATAAAAAAGGCATAAAATGAAGCAAAGCTGGAAATAGAAAACCTGAAGAAATAAAATGAAACTGCAGATACAAGCATAACCAACAGAATTCAAGAGATGAAACAGAGAATCTCTGAAGTGGAAGATACAATATTGGAAATAGATACATCAGTCAAAGAAAACACTGAAACCAATAAAGCCATAATACAAAACATCCAGAAAATTTGGGACACCATGAAAAGAACAAACTTGGGAATAATTGAAATAGAAGAAAGAGAACACCAGCTCAAAGGCACAGATAATACATTCAATAAAATCATGGAAAAAAACATTCCCGACCTAAAGAAGGAAATGGCTACAAAGATACAAGAAGCTTACAGAACATCAAATAGAATAGACTCCCCCCAAAAAAGTCTGCTCATCACATAATAAAGCCACAAAACAGAGAAAAATACTAAGAACTGCAAAGGAAAAAAGCAAAAATTACCAAGGAAGGCAGATTCATCAGAATAACACATGAACATTCAATGGAAACAATGAAAGCAAGAAGGTACTACTTAGAAGTTATACAGACAATAAAAGACCATGGTTGCCAACACAAACTATTATGCTCAGAAAAACAATCAATCACAGTAGATGAGGTATACAAGATATTTTATGACAAAACCAGATTTAAACAATAGCTATCCTCAAATCCGGCCCTACAGAAAGCACCAGAGGAAAAACTCCAACCTAGGGAATCCAGATACACACATAAAACCACAAGCAATTGATAATCCCACAGAAGAAAAGCCCAAAGAAGAGAAATTCACATAAATTACCACCAAAAATAACAAGAAATAACAATGATTGATCATTAATATCCCTTAATATCAATGGTCTCAACTCACCTATAAAAAGATACACCCTAACACGATGGATACAAAAACAGAAGCCATCCTTTGCTGCATACAAGAAACATAACTCAACTTCAAAGACAGACACAGGCTCAGAGTAAAGGGTTGGGAAAAGATTTCCCAATCAAATGGTCCCAAGAAACAAGATGGTGTAGATATCCTAATATCTAACAAAGTAGACTTCAAAGTAAAATGAATAAAAAAAAGACCAGGACGGATATCACTTACTCATGTCAGGCAAATTCCACCAAGATGAGATCTCAATCCTGAACATTTAGGCCCACAACATACCCAAACTTATGAGACACAAAGAAAGCAGTGTTAAAAGGAAAATTCATAGCACTAGATGTGTATATGAAAAACCAAATCTCACACAAAAGACCTAACAGCACAGCTGAAGGCTTTAGAACAATTAGAAGCAAACTAACCTAGAATGAATAGACAGTAGGAAATAATCAAAATAAGGCTGAAATCAATAAAGAGAAAGAAAGAGAACAATACAAAGAAATAATGAATCAAAGAGTTTGTTCTTTGAGAAAGTCAAGAAGATAGATAAACCCTTATTCAAACTAACCAAAAGGCTGAGAGAGCATAACCAAATTAACAGAATCAAAAATAAAAAGGGGAACACAACAACAGATACCCAGAATATCCAGAGAATTATCAGGTTATACTTTGAAAAATATATATTTCATGAAAATGGAAAACCTAAAAGAAATGGACAGCTTTCTGGACAGGTACCACTTACCAAATTAAATCAAGATCTAATAAATGACTTTACCAGACCTATAACCCCAAAGGAAATTGAAGCTGTTATTAAAAGATTAAAAGTATCCCAAATTAAAAAAAAAAAAAACAAAAAAAAACTTCAGGACCAAATGGTTACAGTGCAGAATTCTATCAGACATTCAAAAAGGAACTAAAACCAATACTCCTCAAATGGTTCCATACAGTAGAAACCAAAGGAACACAGCCAAACTCTTTTTATTAGGCCACAATCACCCTGATACCCAAGCCACTGAAAGATGCAACAAAGAAAACTAGACAAAATCTCCCTCATGAACATTGATACAAAAATACTCAATAAAATTCTGACAAACCAAATCCAACAACATATAACAAAAGTCATCAACCACAATCAAGTATGCTTCATCCCAGAGATTCAGGGATGGTTCAACATATGAAAAAGATAAATGTCATCCATCATACAAACAAACTGAAGGGAAAAAAACCACATGATCATCTCCTTAGGTGCTAAAAAATGTCTTTGACAAAATCCAACACTCCTTTATGATAAGAGTCCTGGAGGAATCAGGAATATAGGAAAAAATACCTAATAATAAAGATGATTTACAGTAAGCCTATGGTCAACATCAAACTAAATGGAAAAATACTCAAAGCAATCCCACTAAAATCAGAAACAAGACAAGGCTGTCCCCTCTTTCCTTGTCTTTTCAATATAGTTCTCAAAGTTTAGCCAAAGCAATAAGAAAACAAAAGGAGATTAAGGGGATATAAATAGAAAAAGAATTGAAACTATCTCTATTTGCAGATAATATGGTTGTATATATAAGTGACCCACAAAATTCTATCAGAGAACTCCTGCAGCTGATAAACACATTCAGCAATGTAGCAGGATACAAGATTAATTAAAAAGAATCAGTAGCCCTCCTATACACTGAAATCAAACAGTCTGAAAAAAAAATAAGGGAAACATCGCCCTTTATAATAGCTGCAAATAGCATTAAATACCTTGGAGTAACTATAACCAAAGAAGTAAGAGATCTGTTTGACCAAAACTTTAAATTATTTAAGAAAGAAATTGAAGAGGATATCAGAAAATGGAATGAATATCCATGCTCCTGGATAGGTAGGATCTACATAGTAAAATGGCAATCTTAGCAAAAGGAATCTACAGATTTAATGCAATTACCATCAAAATCCCAACACAATTTTTTACAGACCTTGAAAGAACAATGTTCAATTTCATATGGAATAAAAGGAAAGCCAGGATTTCCTAAACAGTTTTGCTCAACAATAAAACCTCAGGAGGCATCACCATCCCTGACTTCAAGTTATACTATAGAGCTACAGTAATAACAATGGCCTTGTACTGGTATATAAACAGACTTATGGATCAATGGAATTGTATCATAGACCTTAACCCAAAAACCTATGAACACCTCATCTCTGACAAAGAGGCCAAAAATATTCAATGGAAAAAAGAAAGTAACTTCAACAAATAATGTTGTCATAACTGGATGGTAGGATTAAAAGAATAAAAATAGATCCAAACCTATCACCCTACACAAAACTCAAATTCAAATGGATCAAAGACCTCAACATAAACCCAGCTACACTAAACTTGACAGAAAAGAAAGTGGGACAAGAGGATAAATGAATAAAGAATTACAGTTCATTCATAATTAAAAAACTAAAAAAATAAAATTATACAATTCATTCTTAAAAAAAAGAAAGTGGGAAACACCCTTCAACCCATTGGCACAGGTGACCACTTCATAAATATAATATCAATAGCACAGACTCTAAGAATAACAATCAATAAGTGGGACCTCCTGAAACTGAGAAGTTTCTGTAAGGCCAAGAATACAGTCAATAAGACAAAATGACAGTCTACAGAATGGAAAAGAATTTCACCAATCCTACAAGTGACAGAAGACTGATCTCTAATATATATAAAGAACTCAAGAAACTAGAGGCCAACGACCTAAATAACCCAATTGAAAAATGGGGTTCAGAACTAAAAATGGAATTCTCAGCAGAATTACAAATGACTGACAGTCACTTGAAAAAGTGCTCAACATCTTTAGCCATCAGAGAAATGCAAATCAAAACAACTTTGAGATACCACCTTACACCTGTCAGAATGGCTAAGATTAAAAACACAGGTGACAGCCTATGCTGGGAAAGATGCAGAGCAAGGGGAACACTCTCCATTGTTGGTGGGTGTCAACTTGTTCAGCCACTCTGGAATGCACTATGGTGGTTTCTCAAAAAAAGGGAATCAATCTCCCCAAGGATCCAGCAATACTGCTATTGGGCGTATACCCTAAAGATGCACGTTCACACTCAAGGCATTAGCTCTACTATGTTCATAGCAGCATTATTTGTTATAGCAAAAACCTGGAAACAACCTAGATGACCCTCAACTGAAGAATGGATTAACAAACTGTGATATATCTACACAATGGAGTTCTATTCTACAGTAAAACAGAATGGCATCCTAAAATTTGCAGGAAAATGAATGAATTTGGAGAATATCCTCCTGAATGAGGCATCACAAGCCCAGAAAATTAGGCATGGGTTGTATGCACTCATAAGTGGATTTTAGACAAAAAGCAAACAATACTCAAGCTGCAAAATACCACCCCTGAACAGCTTGGGATCAGAAAGAACTTAAGTGAGACAGCCAGGAAGAGAAAATGGAGAAGATCTCATTAGCAAATTGGGATCATAACAAGTAGTGACTAAGGAAGGGTGGAAACAAATTAGGAGATGTTTGAGTAAGAGGAGGAACAAAGAAGAAGAAAAAAGAGATGATGTCTTGGTACAGGAAGCTAAATTGGGGCTGGAAGGAGATTGGGTGTTAGGGAAGCCCTGAGGAATCCACAAAATGTCCTGGATTCATTACCAACCAATAATGGAGGGTGTTCCTAAACAGGACTTTTTCTATAATTAAATGAAAAACTACCCTGAGTGTCATCACAGAATCTACACTCAAGCATGAATTGAGGCAGAGGCCTGGATGACCACTGTGCTGAGCTCCCCTTATAGCTGGAGAGTTGCGGAGAAGAGTCTGTATGAACAAGGAGATAGGGAGGAGGAGGAGTCCCACAGAGATAGCTGTCTGGATTTCTGGAGAGCACACTGAATCAAGAACAGTCCCTGGGGAACCATAGGACAAAGTGCTAGGCCCTTCCAAGACAGAAAACTGTCAATTAGCATGGGCAGTATGTAGAGCTTCAAGGAGTGGGATCAGATTGTGTTCCTGTAAATGGGCTTGAATCTTGGAGCCCATTCCCTAAAGAGGAGTGCCTAACCAAGCCTTGATACTGGGAAGAGAAAATTGGACCTGCCTGGAATGGATGCCCTATGCTGAGCTGACCCACCTTGGGACTTCCTGCCCTTTGGGGGGAGTGGATCAGGGATAGGGGGGAGGCTGAAGGCAGACTAGGAGGGATTGTGAACAGAGAAAGATGGGTGAGCAGGGGCTACATGGAAAAAAGACCTTTTTTAATAAAAAAAAATCCTTTTCTAGTGCTTTAAAAAATATTTTTGAGAATATTGTATCATTATGTCACATAACTGTTATGTTAATATCACACCAAGTCTTAGGGCCTACATTTATGATGGGCTAAGCTGTAAGCAAATGAATTAATTTATAAACAAATAAGTGATAGTCCCATTTCTGCTCCATATCTACTGGGCCCATTTAAATGATGTGTGCTTTATGTTTATGGAACAAAGAATTGGAAACTTTTTTGACCTTCCCTCTTGAATCTTCACAATAATTTTGTAAAAGATTTTCCCTGGAATTTCAAATGAGGAAACCATGCCAGGATGAAAAAAGTAACAATCTAGTGTTACATAGTTAGAATGTAGTAGAGATGGGACTCAAGGTACAGAATATCATCAGAAAGATGATGTGTTGATTATTTTACTCATTCATACCTATCTGTATAGAAAAGGGAGGGAGGGGTTTGTCTTAAGCAAATAAAAACTTTTGGAGATAAGTAACCTCTGAGCTAAGGCAATTCTCTCATCCCCACCTCTTTGCAATAATCCTAAACTTGCATCTGTCCTCCCTTTCATGCAGAATTTCTGGAAAAAACTGTCTGAAATAGACTATGTGACTCATTAAAACTGCAACAAGACATCAGAATGTTGCAGGTTCAGAGGCTAATTTCCTTATCTTGGGCTAGCTTTAGTCTGCTGAATAACCATTTCCTATTCACCTCTGTTTCAGAACCAACATCCTAAGACTAAAAGATAAAAGTCATTGAAATCTATTAATTTAGAGGATCACTAGCTTCTATCAATCCAAAAGCTAAGGTATGTCATCAGATGGCATCTGAGATCCAAAGGAAATCTTCCTCTATCTTGCCTTAACCACCTCACTGATGTAGCCAGCAATGTATTTAAATGTGCCTTGATCTGCTTCCTCTGTTCAGTAAAACTTAGAAACTGCTTCCATGTGGGAATGTGGAATTTGAGGTAACTTAAATATGTGTTCCTGGGCTATGGTCACTCAAAGTAGCTCCTGAATAAACTATATCTTATTACCTTTAAGTTGATAGCTGTAGTTTTTGCATCAGCAAATGCATACAAGTAGCATATCTGTACAAAAAAATGAACAAAAAGATTATCTACCACTTAAAGTGGCAGGATTTGTCCAAGCTGTTAGCTGTATTTCAGGCATTTCACAGAATACTAAGTATACGTGAGTAAGAATCTTTCTGCCTCATCTCAACCTCCAGTCTTAGCCTAGAATAGAATTTGAATCATTTTTATAATGATATGTTAAGTAATAAGGGACAATCTTGACCTCAAGGGCACTCTATGATCACAGTGTCTATGTGGATAAAGACTATTGATGGTTGATAGGTAATAGATTCAGGTCTTGAGAATTGAGTCAGTCTGTATGAGGCAATAGGCCCTAGCCATAAAGAATGACTTAGCCTAGTCGGACTATTCTCTTCCACCTGCAGAGATAATATGCCTAGGTATTGAAAATAACCCACCCTACTTCCAGTTAAGTCACACAAAAAATAGCGGTAAGTTTCTTGTAAATTCCCCCTAAAACAGTTAAAAACAACATAAATAAAAGATAGAAATAAGAGAAAAGAAAGGAAAGAAAGAAAGGAAGGAAGGAAGAAAGAAAGGAAAAGGAAGCAGAGAGGAGAGAAAGGAAGGAAAGAAGGAAGGAACTCATCCTCAGTCTTTTAAACACCTCTTCTTTTATTTTTTTTATAATGGCCTTCAGGTAAGTTTTCTGAGATGAAAAGCCTCAGTGGATGTTTTCAAAAACAAGAATATTTCAATGTGTGTTGTAGACAAAGGAAATAAGTAAGCAAGTGAAAGGAACAGTAAGCAATTTGTAGTGAACAGGAAATCCCAGCCATTGAATGTGAATACTGAATGATGTATGGGGAATGGATAAAAAAATGAGACTTTATTCATAATAAAAAAGGGAAAAAAAAACTAGAAGAAAAACAGGAAAAAAAAAGAAATAGCCAGATTTAGCATTACAAAACATACATTAAATTGTGCTTGTCTGTTACATGGAAAGCTGTATGATATAGCAGTTAGATTATAACAACATATGATGTGTGTACTACTATACTCTTTTTACAATCTTTGTTTTTCTAAGTGAGAAAACAAAGGCTAAAAGAATCAAAGTGATTTATACAAATTTCTCCAGTTAATAATTAGCAAAGCTGACATTTAACCTTACATAATTCTTAATCTTCTTCAGCTTTAAAAACATACATACATACACACACACACACACACACACACACACACTTTGAGCTTTTAGAAACCTAATGCCTTTTATGAAAATATGAGCTCTATTCAACCTGGCCTGTGACATTCTAACATGTGATGTTTCAGCAAAAAAAAAAAAAGAAAAAAGAAAAGAAAAAAAAAAGCATTATTAGATTTCTGACTCCTTCATGTTCAACTTTCTGGCCTCAAGACCTGTGAATGAAGATATTTCTGTTCTTAATAAGTTAACCACTTGGTGGTATTGGGTTATAATAGCACCAGTTGAATACGACAGCAATTTATATGTATCATGATGTAGCATACTTTTTAAATGTTAGGAACATGCCTGCTTACATCAGTATGATATTGTTTTTAGAATTAAGAAGTAAAATCACATGTATGAACATGCCTTTGGTAGTTTGTTATAGAAAAGCCTTGCCCTAAAAAGATAAGCACAAAACCAGTAAATACCTTCAGAATTTGCTTAGGAAATTCCTTCAAATCAGTTTATCTGAGACAATAGCCTGCTTTCCAGATAAATTATTTATTAAACAGTTAACAATGCCTGCTTCAAAGCTTGTGTCTTCTAGCCTTAGGCTCTTTCATTGCAGTCTAAATCAGGCCTTCATAGGGATGTACACCTGTTTCCTGTTAAGGGCTATCTCCCTCACTGGACTTAAAGCACCTTGACACCTTTGATGTTTCTTCATTAATCCAGGAAAGGTATACTGTAGTAATATATTGCATATTTAATAAAGCTGGTCTGAAAACCAGAGGACAGAGCTAAACCATTAATGTCAAGGAGTGGTGACCCACAACTTTAATTCCATCACTCCAGCGGCAGAAATCCTCTAGATCTGTGAATTCAATGCCAAAAGGAGTCAAGTGGTGTTGGCACACACCTTTAATCCTACCTCTATAGAGTTGAAAGAAGAAGTATGATAGCTGTGTGGTGAAAGAGGAAGCAGGAATTCTTCCCTTCACCTGTGCTTTCTTTCAGCTGAGGACTCAGAGGCATTGAGTCTGAGGATCCTTGAGACAGGATCTACCCTTTTCAACTGCGAGTTGGCTAGGTGATAACTGGATGTGGCTTGTTTCTCTATCTCTGTGATATTTCGTCTTTTCTCCAATATTTGACTCTGGGTTTTTATTATAATACCAAATAGGATTCATGCAATAGTAAATTCCTACATCTAGGTTTTAAAGTAGCTCTCGATACCACATAGTCACATGATTGATTCCCTTTGAGATGTTGCTTAAATGTCTCATTATTATAGTGACTATTTCTAAATGCTGCATGTGTAATTAACTCAGTCATTCCTGCTTATCGGCAATTTGCTTTCCTCTACAGCACCTTTCATAACCAAACATAAATATTCGTGAGTGCATGTTATAGATATATATTTATCTGTTTTCCACCAGAGTGTAACAATAATTAGATAAAAGATTGTTACTATATGCCTCCTGAGAAGTACCTGAAAAGAAATAGAAACCCAATAAATATATGCAGAATATAAATATATGCAGAATAGTAGACATGACAAAAGAAATGACAAAGTAAAGTAAGAGCAGTCCAGGGGTTGACAGTAGAATCAGTCTTGTGTTTGGTTTTGATATAAACAACACTGTTGAAAACAGAAACCTCCAAAGCTGATCATGTTCCTTCCTTGCTTAATACCTTGTATAATTTTCCTAGTAGTGAGGAAGAAGTAAACTGGAGTGTATGTGTGAAATCCATTCTAATGTCCATTTCTGGAAATAAAGCTTTATTGGATACAGGGCATACTTACCCACTGATGTGTTGTTGTTGAGTAAAGTTACAACAGAGAACACATCTTCCAAGGAGTCTAAAATACTAACAAAACCTTGTCCCTCTGATCCTAGATATTGGTTAAGTGAAGTACAGTGTTCATCAGATCTGTCTTAAACCTTGAAGGGTGTAATTGGTATGACAGATGACCATATTTTAAACAGACACTTATATCTCTCAACCTACCAGATTTTTTGAAAATTTGACCCCAAAGAAATGGGTATTTTCCTAAGAATCTCATGCTATGAGAAGTAAAGTGTGCTGGCCATTGGGGAATTTTATTCTAAGAAGAAATTTTCACAAAGTTTCAAAAACTTTATAGGGTGAGACTGAAGCCTAGATAATGAAGGGTGAGTGGTGAGTAGGATCACACTTTACACGTAGACTGTTTAGATTTACATATTCTTAATTCTGTATTTAAATTTTAAGTTCACTTCAAGATGAATAGTCCTACCTTTTAACAGTATTTAAATGGAACATAAATTTCAACATGAACTGAGGAGGGGATATTCAAAAGAGAACAATTAATATAAAATACAAGAAATAGGCTCCAATGCTAATGTTTTATTGAACACCTTTTCATGAGTCATCAAATCTGGTATTGTGCCATTGCTACATGACAGTACTTTCCAAGTTTAAGATGTGAAAACTGAGGATCTGAGAATTAATGCCTGTCTTAGTCCAAATCCTTCTGATGAGACAAAATACCCTTTATAAATTCCAAAGAAGACAGCTGCTCAGGCTACAATAACTTCTGTAGTCCCTCCCATCTTCCCACCTTCACAGATCCTTGAAGGTGCTTTGCTTGTGATTCTCTAGATAACAAACTTCCAGCTGCTTAATTTATTACTTTGGCTAGTGAGTTTATAGGCTCAGAATGCTGCAAATTCCTTACTCCCTCTCCTGCTGGGAAACCCCAGAGCTTAGCTACAGGCTCCTGTTACAAAGCCTTCTCTCTTCTTCAGAGACTTACATAAAAGAACCCTCACTACTTTCTGGTGACATAGTTCTTTAGAGCCCTACTAGGCTCCTGTCTAACTGTCTGCCAATAGAGCAGACATTTTTAATATACTTTTTTACCTTCAACCATTCATCATACTGTAGTCCTTGAGCTCCATGCTCAAGATTTTCTGATACTGGTTTAGATAACTTTAAATCAATGTAAAATGTTTTCCCATATTTCTGATGATTAAGTTCTATCTAGAAGGTGTAGTGTCAGGTGACAACTGTTCCATGCTTGTACGAGCACACTTTGTGGCAATGTCCTCACATGGCAGAAGACATGGCAAAGGTGCTTAGCTACTTATGTCCAAGCATCCATGAAGGCAGAACCCTTCTGACTGGATCACTTCCTAAGAGGTCTCAGCTGTTAGTTTTGAGATTAGAGATTAAGTCTCAATAGGAACTTGAAGTATAGGGGGACAGTTTTACAGTTATTCTGACACAGGTCCCCTAGCCAATTTGTAAGGAGTGGCTTGACCAAAAGGGCAGAGTCTTTTTCTTTCTTTTTGTTCCTGTTTATTTCATTTGACATGATTACTAACATTTCCATTCATGCCATAGATGGTATTACATTTGGATGGCTGTAAATTATTCTATCATATGTATTCACCATATTTTCTCCATCAGTGAGTTCATACTTAAACCTCTTACATTCCTAGTCTATACTGAAAATTTGCCACGATAACCATAGAAAAGCAAATTCTCCTCCATACACGGGTGATATTATATCTCTGTACATAATGGCACTGGGATTGCTGACAACCTGGTACTTCTAATTTTGTTTTTGTGAAATATCTGGCCTGTATTCTATTGTGCAGGTTCTAATTCATAGGCTGCTGGCCACAACCCCAGTGTTCAGAACTTTTTATTGTACACTTCACCCCAGTGAATGTTAATTATTACATTTTTCATAATAGACAATATTCTTGTGAGGATGTAATTCCTAATTGTGTTTTTATTTTTTTATTATTATGAACAAGGAAGTCACACTTTCTATCCTTGTTTATCCTTATTCAAGGTCCCTTCTCCCTCCCAACACTTCAGTTCATTCTCTCTTCTCCACAACTCCCCATCTCCTCCCTGGGCAGGCGGCAGACAGTCCCATGGTCCCACTGTCCCAATATTGCTTAGTTCAGTCTCCACTCCTGGAAGATCCAGTTTTCTCCCCACAACCTCAAGACTGAGTCAGGTGTTCCTTAAAGGGGAGTGGGATCCAAGCAATCAGTCCAGGGTGTTTCTGATCCCAAGCTGTTCAGTGGTTGTGGTTTGCAGCTTGGGCATGCTTTGTTTTTTTCTTGTTTCTTTGTTTGTTTGTTTAGAGTCCACTAATGAGTGAGTACGTCCCCTGCTTATCTTTCTGGGTTTGTGATAACTCACCCAGGAGGATATTCACCATATCCATCCATTTGCCAGGCAGAGTCTTTATTTGAGCAACATGACCCAAAAACAATAGACTTCAATTCATAAAGAAAAGAAAAATAAACAATTGGGTCCTTCCTCATATTGTACTGGAAGTACTAGTATCTTGAGCCTCTACATTCTATACTGATGTAAATAAGGCAGGAATGGCAGGTGATAAATCAGGAAGCTTAAGTAAAATGGCTCAAAGCCTTTATGTTACTATTTCAGAATTACATGCTATTCTCATTGTATTAATTGATTTTTCATGACTTCTTAATATAGTTACTGACTCTCAATATGCCAAAAGAGTTGTTATACACATTGAAACCACTGAATTTATTCCTGTTGGCTCAGAATTAACTGTATTATTTATAAAATTACAGGAATTAGTCAGAAATAGGAATCATTTCACACACATACATAGAATATATATATGTATATATACATACATATAAAGCCCACATCAGATCCCATACTAGTCTACCAGGCCTCTGGCACAAGGTAATGATGAAACTGAGCAGCTATTAATAAAAAATGTGCTGGAGGCCTAAGAATTTCATAAAAAATGCCAATAGCAAGGGTTTGAAAAAGGATTTTTTTTCATCACTTGGCAACAAGCTAAGGAAATTATAAGAAAATGTCCTACTTGTTCCTTGTATAACCAGACTCCACTACTTGCAGGAATTAATTATAAATGTACTCACATTTCCGAAAGACACTCCTTCGCACCCCAAAGTCATTAGCTGGACTATGTTCATAGCAGCATTATCTGTAATAGCAAGAAACTGGAAACAACCTAGATGCCCCTCAACTGAAGAATGGGTTAACAAACTGTGGTACATCTACACAATGGAATACTACTCAGCGGTAAGAAAAAAATGACATCCTAAAATTTGCAGGCAAATGGATGGATTTGGGAACTATCCTCTTGAGCAAGATATCACAAACCCAGAAAGATAAACAGGAGATGCATTCACTCATTAGTTGACTTTAGAAAAAAAAAAAAAAAAACAAAGAATACCCAAACTGCAAACCACAACTTCTCAACAGCTTGGGACAAGAAGAAACTTTAGAGAGACATCCAGGCAGTCCCCTAGGAAGAGAAAATAGAAATCTCCTTAGCTAACTGGGATCATAAGGGATGCAGTCAAGAAGAGGTGGGAACAAATCATGAGAGGAGATGATTGAGTGAGAGGAACAAGGAGGGAGGAAAAAAGAGATGGAGATTTTAATAGAGGAAGCCAATGTGGGATCGGAAAAAGACTGGGTGATAGGGTAACGTATGGTAACCTACAAGAACTCACAGGATGCCTCTGGCTAGGTCTTCAACCAATAGTGAAGGTGTTGTCTAAACAGGACTTCTCCTATAATCAAATGAATAGCCATCCTAAGTGCCATCACAGAACTTACATCCAACAATGAATAGAGGTAGAGACAGGGATGCATGGTTGAGCATTGGGGTGAGTTCCTGTTTCAGCTGAGAGTGGGGGAGGAGAGTCTATCTGAGTAAGGGGATAGGGACTATGAGGAAAATTCCCACAGTGATGGCTGACTGGAGTTCTGGGAGCTCAGTCAACAAAGAACAGCCACCTTGGAACCATCAGGAAAAGGATCTAGGCCCTCCAAGGACAGGCAACTGTCCAATAAGATGGGCAGTGTGTGGAGCCTCAAGGGGAGGGATCTGACTGTGTTTCTGATCATGAACTGGCACTTTTGATCCAATACCTCCAGAAGAACACCTAACCCAGTCTTGATTAGAGGCTGAGCCGATCCATCTTGGGACATTTTACCGTTTCTGGGAAGGGGATGGGGGGGATGAGGAGGAGGGAGTTTGAAGGCTGGCTGGGAGGGGTTGGGAGGGAGAAGGGAGTTGGAGTAAGGGGATACATGGATAAAAAAGACTTTATTTTAAAAAAATGAATTACAGAACAGAAATGACAAATAAGTATAAATAAATAAAAACAAAAAAGAAATAAAATTTCACAAATGGATGTGCTTAATTTTGCAGAAGTTGCAAAACTAAAATATTTTTGCCATACTGTAGATACATATTCAAGATTTCAATGGTCAACTCCTTTAAGTTCCAAAAAGGCTGATTTTATATAATTACACATGTATTAGAAATTATGACCATCGCTTTTTCACTCGTTGGCTGTCTGAAGACAAGATGGGCCAAAAGCAGCTCTACTGGAGTTATCCACGCAAGTTCAGCCAGGAGTCTTGCTCTTACTGAGTATGTTCTAACCACGTCAGTCTGATCTAGAAATACGGGCTGAACATGTGCAGTCAGTGCTTCCATCAGTATGCAAAGGACATAGGCTTCATTAAGTTGGACCAAGCTGCCCAGAATGGATTATTCATGACTGTCTACCCAGTGAAACAGATCATGCTTGTCTTTGTACATAAAGAATTAAAAAAAAAACTGAAGGCATTCAAAAAAAAAAAGAAATTATAACCATCATGAAAATAGCTGCAAATAGTATTAAATACCTTGGAGTAACTATAACCAAAGAAGTAACAGTAATTTGACAAAAATTTTAAATCACTAAAGAAAGAAATTAGAGGATATCAGAAAATGGAAAGCTGTCCCATGTTCCTGGATAGGTAGGATCAACATAGTAAAAATGGCAATTCTACCAAAAGCAATCTACAGATTAAATGCACAGCCCATCAAAATCCCAACACAATATTTTTTGGACCTTGAAAGAACAATACTCAATTTCATTTGGAATAACAGGAAAGCCAGGATTGCCAAAACAATTTTACTCAACAAAAGAACCTCAGGAGGTATCATCATCCCTGACTTCAAGTTATACTACAGAGCTACAGTAATAAAAACAGCCTGGTACTGGCATAAAAACAGACTTGTGGATCAATAGAATAGAATTGAGGATCTAGACATTAACCCAAAAAACTATGAACATCTGATCTTCGACAAAAAGGCCCAAAATATTAAATGGAAACAAGATCATGTATTTAACAAATGGTGTTGGTATAGCTGGATGGTAGAGTGTAGAAAAATGCAAATAGATCTAAGCCTGTCACCCTGCACAAAACTCAAATCCAAGTGGATCAAACACCTCAACATAAACCCAGCCACTTTAAACTTGATAGAAAATAAAGTGGGAAATACACTTCTATGAATTGGCACAGGTGACCACTTCCTAAATGTAACACCAGTGGCACAGATACTAAGATCAACAATCAATAAGTGGGATCTCCTCAAGCTAAGAATTTTTTGTGAAGCCAAGGACACTGTCAATAGGACAAAACGAACACCTACAGAATCGGAAAAGATTTTTACCAACCCTGCAAGTTAGAGAGGACTGACCTCTAAGATATATAAAAAACTCAAGAATCTAGAGCCCAAAACCTTGAATAACCCAATCAAAAAATGGGGTTCAGATCTAAAAAGAGAATTCTCTGCAGAAGAATTACAAATGCTTGAAAGGGACTTGAAAAAGTGATCAACATCTTTAGCCATCAGAAAAATGCAAATCAAAACAACTTTGAGATACCACATGACACCTGTTAGATTGGCTAAGATAAAAGACACAGAGGACAGCCTATGCTGGAGAGGATGCAGAGCAAGGGGAAAACTCCTCCATTGTTGGTGGGAGTGTAAGCTCGTTCAGCCACTTTGAAATGCAGTATGACAGTTTCTCAGAAAATTGAGAATCAATCTCCCCAAGGACCCAGCAATACCACTTCTGAGTGTATACTCTAAAGATGCAAGTCACACTCCAAAGGCATTAGCTCAACTATGTTCATAGCAGCGTTATTTGTAATAGCAAGAACCTAGAAACAACATAGATGTCCCTCAACTGAAGAATGGATTAACAAACTGTGGTACATCTACACAATGGAATACTACTCAGCAGTAAGAAAAAATGATATCCTAAACTTGCAGGCAAATGGATGGATTTGTAGAATATCCTCCTGATCGAGGTATCACAAGCCCAGACAGATAAGTAGGGGATGTACTCACTCATTAGTGGCCTCTAAACAAACAAACAAGAAAAAAAAACAAGTATGCCCAAGCTACAAACCACAACCACTGAACAGCTTGGGATCAGAAACACCCTGGACTGACTCCTTGCATCCCACTTTCCCTAGAGGAACACCTGACTCAGTCTTGAGGTTGTGGGGAGAAAACTGGATCTGCCAGGAGTGGAGACTGAACTAAGCAATATTGGGACAGTGGGACCATGGGACTGTCTGCCACCTGCCCAGGGAAGGGATAGGGAGTTGTGGAGAAGAGGGAATGAACTGAAGTGTTGGGAGGGGGAAGGAACCTTGAATAAGGATATACAAGGATAGAAAGTATGACTTCTTTGTTCATAATAATAATAATTAAAAAAGAAAGAAATTAAGAGTGACAATATTCCATCTAATGTCTCTAGTAAAATGGAACAATTTTTTTTGCATACTACAACTAAAGCATATTACAAGTATACCATACTATTCAACAGTACAAGCAGTTGTAGAAAGATCTAATCACACTTTAAATGAACTGATCAATAAACACAAAGGTATAATAAAGACTCCCAGGGACAGATTGAACATTGCTTTACTAACCTTGAATTTTCTAGATGCAAATTAGAAAGGAATGACAGGTGCGGAAAGACATTGGAAAGTAGAAAAACAAAACAAAACAAAACAAAAAAAACTACTGAATTAAACCAGCCTGCATTCTTTAAAGATGTGTTGAACTCAGAATGGAAACCTAATATATGTTACATTGATGAAGTAGTTTGCTTTTCTTTCCACTGGAGAAGAAAAGCTATAGATACTTTTCATCAAGTTAATTTTTACATCAAAATTAATAAAGATTCAATTCAAACAGGAGAGACATCTTGATCAGGAGAGGTGATAGTTCATCAACCAATGTGGTAAAAAAAAAAAAAAAAAAAAAAAAAACAACAACAACAACAAAAAAAACCACCCAACTAGTATCAAGAAGGCCGGGTTCTGTTTTTATCTTTACAGAAGATAAAAACATCCAAATATCCATCTCAAAGAGGTTTAATTCTTCTTCCCATTTCTCAGAGACTGGCAATAAATGATACAGCTAGTTTTCCCAAAGTTTAATCATTGCTTTGGTTTTTACAGGGTATCCTAGAGATACTGTGGATCTCTCCACCCCAGACAGCAGGAATTAATTTTAAGAACATGATATCCACCTTCCCAATAAGTGGGGTGGGTTGTTTCTGGTCTTTATTAGGGTAATATATAATTGTTGTCATATAGGGGTTGTTTCAGTTGTTATAGGGCAAGCGGCTGAACAAACAAAAAAGATTAAACCTGGTGATCTTGTTTGGAATAGAAAAGGAGGGAATAGAAAGGAGTAAAAGGCAAACTATTTCATCTAGTTTCAAAGTAAAAAAGCAATTATTAGTTTTAAATAATTTACATTGGAATGGATTCTTGCATATTGATAAAAATTAAAGTTATATTTGTAATACTCTACATTTCTACTTCAATTTAAGATATTTTATATATTGCTACAAATTTGAGATTATTGTTCTTATACTGTATCTGTTTCTATTTTACTTAAGATATTATCTATATAGTTCATACCCACACAGCTTGTTTGCTTATATAATGTGAGGTTTTAGTCCTTGAAAGCTATATAGCTATATAAAGAATTACAGTGTAGTACTTGCCTATATTTTTAAAACTTATAGTCATGTTAATTAGGTTTTCTAGATGTGCAGAGTCATATTTTAAATAAATAGATAATCTTCAAACATATCAAAGACCTACAGAATGTGACATTTACAATGTTTTAGTAATTTAGGCTTTTTATACAGTGAGGCACATCTGCTTCTGGAAATACCAATGTACTTCTTTTTAAAAAAATATTTATTTTTATATTTTTATGTGAATTGGTATTTTGTCTGCATGTATAACTGTGTAAGAGTGTCAGATCTTGGAATTACAGAGAGTTGTTAGCTGCCATGTGGATACTGGAAATTGAACTCAGGTCCTCCGGAAGAACAGTCAGTGCTCTCAACCGCTGAGCCATCTCTCCAGGGCCACCAAAGGCTAGGCTCACCAATGTTCTTCTAAAGATAGATACTGAAGATACTACTAATGGAGTTTGCTTTCTTTGTGGCAATAACTGGCCTACAGGGCAAAACCTACCCTTGCATTGATTGCTGGCAGTAAATATGCTCTCCAATTTTGAGAAGCAGAACACAAAGAAAAACAACAGATGAACTGTGCCAAGACAGGGTTGGACAATCCTTCAAAATTTCCTGCTTCTGAAAAAGGTCTGTCAGATATTCTAAGCCTATAGGCCAAAGATAAATGCCCCAACATTGTAGTGGAACTTTGGGTGACTGTCTAGGCAACCAGTGTTTCTATCATTTTTTGCATTTTATTTTGGATGTCAATTGCTTGTACTTACTGGTTACTTGGGTAATATTATTTTTCTTTCTTAGGTCTTTGATAGGGCTGAAAACTAAACAGTTACAATTACAAGTCTCCCAAATCTTGGCAAAAGGCATATTAAGTAGAAAACTTTAGACTCTTAAGGAAAGGACAGCTATTTGAATAATCTCTGTAAATTTGCCAATTACCTATGGTGTGGAAATCTAGAGTGTGTTTTTTACTTAATAATTGTTCTTGTTGTATGCAGTTTTATTTTTTGTTAAGATTACTACCTTTCCCTTCTCAATAATACTTGACAATAGTTCTTATTGTACAGAGTTTTATTATGTTAGGACTAGAACCTTCCAAATAGACAAAAAGGGGAAAACGTTACAGGGATTCTGATGCTGGTCTGCTAGCCAATTGTAAGGAACAGCTTGGCCCATTAAGCAATGCAAATCCTTTATTAGAGAGACAAGACCTGAATAAAAGGTGGGACAGGATGATGGGGGTACTCTTGGAAGGTGGAACTGGAAGCAAGCTGTGGGGGAAGTGTAAGCTGGTGGTTTTGTTCAGATTCCTGAACACCTTTGAACACTAAGACAGTGGGGAAGCACCTGTGGCTGTGTAACAGCTTCAATCTGTTTTGTGAGTGTAGTGCACAAATTTTGCTGTTAGTCAACTATAACATGATTCACTTGGTTTATTCTTTGGGGAAAGGGATGTATGCAAACATTCAGATAATGACAATGTCCAAGGACACAAAACTAGTTTTGATAGAGCCAGGATTAAAATATAAGCTATCCCCCACAAGATCCTCATTCTTTCTGGCTGTAGAATATTGCTCCCTAGAAAACAAAATAAAAGGCATGCTTCTGACTGTTCAAAGAAGGGAGTTTTGGATGACATAAAATGTCTCAGTATGGAGTGGAGATAGAAATGAAAATTATCTTTTACAATAGAAGAAATGAGAGGTTCCTGTAGAAATCAGATGAGTTTTCTTCATAGCAAGATGCAGAAGCTGAGGTCCTGAGCTTGCAGGGACTTCACTAAGGTCACTTACTCTCTACAAAAAAAAAAAAAAAAAAAACCCAAATGAAGGTCTGAAGAGGCTTAGTGTTACACATTACAACCATTGGGCCAGAAATGCCCTGCCTTTGAAATAACTAGAGGCATAGACTCTTGCCACAGATGGTGAACAGGTGCAAATCTACAGCTGAGCTGATGAATTTTAATCTCTGAAGGCATGAATCTTTGAATCTTGCATTTCAAGTACCATTTAAAATCATTTCATGAATGGACTTTAAATCTGAATAAAGGAAGCTGAGACCAGCCACACAATGTAAATTTAATATAAGGGCAACAAAGGAAGCCTTTGTCACTTTGTGGGACATCTTTGTGTGTGTATGGCAGTGGAAAGGAAGGAAAGGGTGGGAGTAAGCACTGTGTGTGAGGTAAGTGACAGCAGCTCACTGTTAAGTAAAACATTCTGAGCACAGAGGTTCAGCACGTGCTGAATCAGAGAAGACAACTAGAGTAACCATAAACTGAAAGAAATGCTAGAAAAGATTCTCTGACTTGATAGGTCTAGCAGGCATGTACAAAAGGGGAGAAGCATGATATAATTTCACAAAGAGTTTAAAATAATTTTACAGAGAACTTAAAGTGGACATTTGTTGCACTTACATAAAATACAGTTGTAAGTTAGAAAAATGGCTAAGTAGTTAAGAGCACTGGCTGCTCTGGCAGAGGACTTGGGTTCGATTATCACCACCCACAACAAGGGGCTCACAACTGTTTGTATATTTAGTGCCCTCTTCTGGTATCAGGCACACATGTACTCACATGGTACACAGATGTAGATGGACACATAGAGAAAACTCTGATACACATAAAATTAACTTAAAAAATTTAAAGTATTGCAATTCTATAGATTTGAAAAAACTTAGAAAGATAGGGATAAAAATTTGTTTTACCTCTATATTTCTATACATTTGTATAGTCAATAGAGAAAAATATTTGCACACTTGCATTTCCTCAAATTAAACTATGGCATTATTTATTACTTATTGGAATTGGCAAGCAGTTGTATCATTTATGCTTCAAATTAGACAGCATTTCCATCAGATATGCATTTAGGCATTTTTTTTTATACAAATGTAAAAGCAAAGGAGGAACAAAAGCAAAATCCAAATTACTTTGAAGCATCTGAATTGCTTTTGCATAAATGAGTATTCTTCAAAATCTTTGGTAATTTTTTGTTCCTGTTGCTTTTTATAAGGTGATTGAACAAAAAAATCTCCTCACCATCCTAGACCCTACTGCCTAGTCTTCAGAATTGCAAGTTAAAAAGAGAAAGAAACCCACAAGCAAACATGAGACTGCATCTAATTTTTTAGCCCAAGCCTTCCTTGAACTTCCTGTGAGGCTGTGTTTAAACTTAAAGTAATCCTCCCACTTCAGCCTCTTGAGTGCTGGGATTACAAGTATAAACTAGCAAATCAGGCTTAAGGTTTCTTTCCTAATAAAACCTGGAAAGAGGCACTATATAACAACTCTAATCTGCAAGAGCATCTGTAATACCCATGTTATGAGACTTCCCCTCCAAGGACCACCAGGGAGCTGGCTTTCAATACAAATGCTTGAGCATTAATTTATTCTTTTGGACAGGTTTGAACCCAGGCCAAAACCCTATGCTCCAACACAGTGGAAGAATTTGGCCCTAAGTTCAGGGATAAAAAGGTTTGAAAGACCCTAAGTTCTAATGCCTGACCCAGGCATTCAGTTCAAGTATTCGGCAGAGAACCCCCATGAGAACAAGAAACTAAAAGTCTAAAAAGTCTGTTTCAGGAAGCAGAGTGACTCAGCCCAGATGGCCATAATCAACTCAGATGACCACCATTAGGACATAGTGGTCGAAACTGTGATTAAAATACCAGAAGTTCCAAGCAGAATAGCTGTGACCAACACCAGGTTGTAAAACAAAGAGACCCCCAGCTGGCCTTAGGGCACCCCCATGACTATTGTGATCAGTCTTATGATTATAGACTATTGTAATCAGCCTTGTGATTGTAGTATGACTTTCAAGTGACCAATCATGTATTGCCTCAGTTGCTATGGTGATTTTGTGGCTTTAGCCTATAAATGGAATGTGGGATTGTTAAACAAAGTTGCTCTCTTGCTCCCAAGACAGAGAGGTAGCCCATCTGTGCAGACAAAATTCAATAAACCCTCTTGCTATTTGCATCAACTGGACTGGAGTCTGGGTTCTTGTGGCTCCGGTTCCCAAGAGGATAGTACCCTGAGTCTGGAGTTTATCAGGTCTTATAAGAAAAAATATGTAAATGCGGTGTTACATTTCTTGACATTTAAAAATTGGGTAAAGGGGTATGGAGTGGAGTAATTCTTGAAAACACTTGGTTAAACTTTTGGCATGAACCCAAATTTTAAATCTATTGTCTGACAGGTGCATTCTTGGGATTTTTCTTAAATCCTTCTTAGGCATGGACCCTAACCTCAGGCACTAAGTAGTATTTCTCTGAAATAAAGTTTTGTAACGTAAATATATGCTTTCAACAAATCATGATTTGTAATTTGAACTTCCAAAGATGGATAGATACCAACCTAGGTGGAAATTTCTCCAGATAGTGCAAAGTAATTGATGAACAAGTATATGCCAGGAAATAAGCAATTATTAACACTGACAACTCTAACAGAGTAAATACTTTCCTCAAGATCACATAACTAGTACTCATTAGAACTAGAGTTGGAATGTTACAATTTTAAAAAATACTATTCAAAAACTGTGTAGCCCAAGAATTCCTTTGCTTTAAGAACAAGTTCTGGCCCTCAGATATTCTTTCTCTCTGTTTCTCCAGACCTAATACTTCAGTCTTATCCCTAGTTCTGCAGCAGATCACCAACTGCAACCTTTCTTCTCCCTTGTCCACAGCTTATATGGATCCATTCCCTCCTAACAACTTCCTCCCAAACACACACACTCATCATTGTATCCCAGCACTCAAATCAAGCAGGCATTTCCTGCTCAACCACAAGTCACACTGCCAGAAATTCAGGTATATTGCTGAGTTCTAACAGTTTCCTCCAGGGAGGATGGGAGAAATGTATATATCCTCTTCCCAGCACCCAGGCTGTGTCATGATCCAGTGATATTGTATGGAGGTCCCTTGTTGTCTGGGCATGATCAGGAGATTTGAAACATTTGTTGTTAGAAAGATTCCAAGCAATCAGGAATGTTGGACAGCAGCTGTTGCTAGGCCCTCAAGCAGACTCAAGGTTGACTCATAAGAAAATACATTAAGTGCATGCCTTGGCATTGAGTTTGAGCCAATTTCCTTGACCCTATGGGTCTGTCTTACTATATATACACCCTTTTTATTTTATTACCTTGGCAATATGCAGGAGTCAGAGTTCTTGGCCCTGACCTTGTTGATCCCACCTCAGGAGGGCTAAACAACTGGACTGTGCCTGTCTAAGGTTGGCTTGCCTAACAAACACTTACCCATCATTGACTACCAACCCTTGAAGAACATCCATTCCTGGAGAGCTGCACAGGTAGAGAGGATTAGGCACTAGCATTTTGAATTTCAGAGAACCAGGCATGCATAATCTCCTGTGGGGGGCTATATGCAGGATGTCTAAGCGCCATTAAAACCTGAAGAGTTGCCTTAGCCATTGCCTCCTGCTTTCAGATGTGCTACAAGAGACAAAAAGGAGAAAGATTAAAAGGACCACTCACACTACCAATCAAAACATATGTGAGCATCCAGGATGAATCCAACAGTCATTTTATATTATGCCAAACCTTTTCAAAAAAATAATCAAAGGCTATAACCTCTGCCCTTGTCTAACCCTAGCCCTAACCCTAATTAGAAAAGTTTGTGTGTTAATGAAAAATATAGAAACTTACCTAACCATGGACCTTAATTTATTTAGCTAGTTCTCAAAGTGCTAAACTAATGTTCCTTACCTCAAAAGGTATCATTCAAAATGAGGAAAACAAGGGTCCACAAGTGTTCAGATTTTAGGGGACAATGAAGGCAAGAAAGGAGAGTATATACATTTTCTGGGTTATGTCCTCCATGGTGGAAGCATGCTGATACATGGCTGTGTGAACATCTTTTACTATGACCCCTATTGGTGTAGTGGGACTCTGAGGAAAAAAGTACAAGAATACCCTCACCCATGGGTCAGCAGGGGCTGATGGCTGCTGTTGGAGGGAGATAGGTTCTTTTCATCTTACTAGAGTAGAAGTATGCACCATACCTTATGGCCATGTTTGGTCTTAAGGGCACGGTAGTTATCTTCAGGAGCCTGACACAAATGAGATAGGGTGTAGGAACAGCTATTGCTGCTGAACTGGTAAGTATAATGAACCTTTTGCATCTGTTTCATATGTAATATGTATAATCAAAACAAAAATGTACACACTATAACTATACCCTTATGTTTAAGATTCTGAAGACAAAGTAGCCCCAAATATAAAAGTCTAGTGAATTTACCACTTGTCCTGCTCCAGGAAGTTACTATGAAACTAATCAACTAGAATCCAATGGTTACAACCAGCTTATTACATCTATTAAATTGAGACAGAAAAGAAAAGTTTAAACTAGTTCCTTAGAGTTGCTTCAGGTAGAGCTTTTTCTAGATAGTTCTAAAGACAAAAAGGATACAAAATAGTATAAACTGAGCTAAACAATAGCAAAACACTATTGAATTTTAAGCCAAAAAATATATAATGATAGTAGCTTGAAGTGGCCTATTGACAAGCAAGTTCTACCACCTTTTTGTTATACTATAGATAAGACATCATAACATACTCATCCAGTACATAAAACAATAATTTAACAAATACCTTATGCCTATAACAATAGGATGATAGTCTATCACTTGATGCTTGCACTAAACAAGAGCCCCCAGGAAAGAGAGGAAGCCTTTTTTTAGATTAAAAACTTATGTAAAAATGGTGTTGTCTGGCCCCAAATTATAATGATTGCTATTCTTTTTTTTCCTACAGTTTAAAAATGATCAAAGCCAGAACAGTTATAACAGATAAAGTCACATGAACTGATGGTCTAAAGTCAAAGCAGGTTAATAGGTACCATATAGCCCCACATCATTGCTCCTCCAAATGTAGACAATATAAGGATCATCACTAAAGCTACGTGATTCTCACTTACATCCACTCTTTCAAATTTCAACACTCCTGAGACATAAATCTGCCAGTGAGCACAGTAAAATATGGACATCCTGATAAAGGAGCTGAAGAACAACAAATCAATTTGTTCTGAGGAGAACAGCAACTGCAGCTCCAATGGTCATAAATACTAAGAGTAGAAGTAGGACCTAGAAGCACTCATTATTTGTGGAACTGAAACTACAGGGAAAGAGACCTGTGTTTTGATCTAGCCTATGACAAATTCAGTAAGTTAGCTAACAGCTCTGATGGAAAGATGCTGCCCCCCACCTTTTCCAAGATCATCCTGGGCTCCATCTTCAAGGTGTTCAGTGCCATCATGAACTCCAGAAAGGAGGAAATGGCCAAGCTGATCAAAAACCTGGACATCAAGTTTGACAGTAAGGGCAAAGTGGGCAAGCTGCTGTTCAAAGCTCTGATGTGCTGCTGGCTGCCTGCTGGGATGCCCTGCTACAGGAAATAACAATTCATCTGTCATCCCCAGTCATTGCTACTGCTGTGTGCTGCCTTATTAAGGGCCATCTCTGACAAGGTTTGCTTCTATGCCTTGGTTGAGTGTTCTCCAGGGTGGTGTCTACTGGACTTAAAGTCTGGATCATGAGCCTCAACTACATACCTGGAAAGAAGGAGGGGAAACCCAGCAGCCTCTGCCATCGCCAACAGCATTCACTTCCTCTTCGGGTCTGTGTGCTGCCACTGCCCAAGAGGTTAACCAGGCTTGTGTTGTGGCCATGTATGTCATCGTCAGCAATGTGTCTTACCCAGGGTTTATTTCTCCTGCACCGGCCCTTGGGAAGCCATGGCATGGATGTGTATGCTCACAGGGGTTTGTGGAGGTGAAGCTTGGAAATCGGCCTGGTCTATAGCCTCACTACCCATGTGCTCTGGACCCTGGCCTCACCAAGCCATTCACGCATGTGTATAAGTGTGTGTATGTGTGGAGTTAGGGGAAAGCCTACTCTCTCCCCTTAGCCACAGCCTGTTCCCCACTGGTAATGGGCCTCTGGCTCCTGTTCCCAGAATGCCATCGCCATCACTGCCTCAGTCCCCATCCTGACCCCAGCTTGGGTTCCAGCTTACGCTAGCCACATGTACTCTGCGAGAGTGGCCTGGTTTTGGTACTGTGGCACCCACAGGTGGAAAGCAACAAGGAGGAGGAGATGGCCAGGATCCAGAGCTCTGCAGTTGGTAGTCATCTTGTCTCTAAGCTCCAGGGTCCTATCCTGGCTCTCCAGGACCTCTGCTATTATTGCCACTATAGGGACCAGAACACAAGAAGAAACTGCTGCTGAGAAAAGTAAGACAATTTAACTTTTTTTTTGAAAAACGGAATGGAAACAGGTACTTCTCATAAAAAGGAAAGGAATAAAATAAATAAAAGAAGAAAGTAAGAGCCGAAGAGAGCACAGAAGAAAGACAAAGACAAGCAAGCTGTCAGTGACGATGAAAAGTGCCTGGAAAGAAGAAAGAACAACAGACAACATAAAGGAAAGAAATGGGGTCCCAAAGCTCACCTGCTGAAGGGACCGAAAAAAACACCACACGGGGGGCCTTCTCACCAAAATATACCTTCTTCAGGGCTCTAGCACTGTCCAGCACCATGAGTGAGGAGAGAGAAATGATCAATACTCTGTTTGGGCAGCAGATGTTGCTGGGGGTAGGGTGAGAAGACACAGAATCAACAACACAGGCCCCTGGAGTCAGCTGAAAAGGACTACCTCATTTATTCAACAACAGAGAGCCTTATATACCCTCCTCCCAGCACCAGGCTGGGTCACAATCTGGTGATATTGAATGGCTGTCCTTCATTGGCTGGGCATGCTTAGGAAAGGTGCCTGTTCTTAAACAGATTTCTAGCAACCAGGAACAATGGATGCAGCTATTGTTATTAGGCCCTAAGGCAGACTTCAGGTTGACTCATAAGAAATACATTATGTGCATGCCTTGTTAACTGGTTTGAGGTAATTTTCTTGGCCCTATGGGCATGTCCTAATATACAGGTACGCTTCTCACAGACCTTTCCCTCTGCTCTCTCTGTTTCCTCAGACACAATCTCTCAAGATTCTTCCCTAGCACTATAACAGATAGCCCACTGTAGCCTCCTTTCCACCATCTACATTTCCTGTAGATTCCACAGACCATCCCATCCTAAACCTCCCTGTACCTACTCAACTTCATCCCAGCCTCCAATACCAGCAGACATTCCCTGTAAATAAACCAATTGAGCAAGTCACTAGAACAGGTAAAAACAGAGCCATACAGTCTGAAAATTCAGAGAGGAAAAAGAAACTAAAGAACAAACCAATAAACCAACAAGGACAAACCCAAAAATCAACATCAGAACCTACAGTCATCCCAAACACAAATGCAGAGACACTAGCATAAGAACACAATCAACAGCATTCAGGCCAATATGTCTCCACTAGAGCCCAGGTATCACAGAAAGCTCTGAACATTCCAACATATCTGAAACACAAGAAAAAGACTTTAAAAGCAATTATACAAAGATGACAGAGGTCTATAAGACAGAAATAAATAAATCCCTTATAGAAATTCAGGAAGACACAAGCAACTGAAAGAAAAGAATAAATTTCTTAAAGAAAATATAAACAGTTGAAAGAAACAAACAAAAATATTCATCACTAGAAAATGTAAAGAGAACATAAACTAAGGGGATGCTGAAAATAAAAAGGTTAAAAATTCAAACAGGAGCAACACAGGCAAGCTTTGCCAAGAGTCTATACAAAATGTAGAATACAGAATCTCCAGTGATAAAGATATGAAAGAAGTAATGGATACAGTGGTCAAGGAAAATGTTAAATATAAAAAAAATTCTGACATAAACCATCTATAAAATCTGGGAAACTATGAAAAGATTAAACCTAAGAGTCATAGGAGTACAGGGGAGATGAGTGTAATCTCAAAAGCCCAGAAAATAATACAACCAAATCATAGTATTAAAATTTTCCTAATTTAAATAAGGAGACTCCAATAAAGGTACAAGGAGTATACAGAACACTAAATCACCAAATAGACTGGACCAGAGAAAACATAATAATCAAAACACTAAACATACAGAACAAAGAAAGAATATTAAAAAGCTGCAAGAGAAAAGGACCAAGTAAAATATAAAGATAGACCGACTAAAATTACAACTGACTTTTCATTGGAGACTCTGAAAGCCAGAAGGGCCTGGACAGGAGTGCTGCAGACTCTAAGACACCACAGATGCCAGCCTAGACTATAATACCCAGCAAAACTTCCAACCATCATAGATGGAGACTATCTGTTATTTCATAATAAAGTCAAATTTAAGCAATATCAGTCTATAAACCAAACCCTACAAAAGGTGCTAGAAGGCAAACTCTAACATAAGGAGGGAAAACATAGCTATAAAACACAGAAAATAAGTAATCTCACATCAGCAAAACTAAAAAGAAGGGAAATACATACATACAAATCTACACATACACCACCACCAAAAGCACCACCACCACCAAAAACACCAACAAAATAGCAGGAATCAGTAATCATTGACCCTTTAGATCTATCAATACCAGTAGTTTCAACTCCCCATAAAAAGACATAATTTAAAAGAATGGGTGTGAAAGCAGGATCTGTCTTTCTGCTGCATCAAAGAAATGCACTTCAAAACCAAGAATAGACATCACCTCAGGGAAAGGTTGGAAAATATTTCAAGCATATTGACCTAAGAAGCAAACTGGTATAGCCATTTAATAGCTAGCAAAACAGACTTCAAACTAATACTAATAAATCTATCCGTCAAAGTATTTATCAGCTGTTTTACAAAGTGGTTAAAAGTCCTAGAAAAAAATAAAAAGAACAATCTACCAAAAGGGCATTGCAATTTTTGACAACTATGCACACAAACAAGGGTATCTAAGTTTGTAAAAGAAACACTACTACAACTTAAATCACATAGTGACACTCTCACAATTATAGTGAGAGACTTCAATACCCCATTCTCACCAATGGATAGGTCATTTAGATAACAAACAGGGAAATAATAGATATAAGAGACATTACAAGTCAAATGGACATAATGAATATTTCCAGAACATCTCACTTAAACACACACACACAAATATACCTTCTTCTCAACCTCTCATGAAACTTTCCCCAAAATTGACCACATAGGCAGACACAAAGCAAATGTTGACAGGTATGAGAAAATTGAAATAACAACTTCCTGCATCTTATCAAACCAGCACAGATTAAAGCTGGATATCAACAAAACAACAATGGAAGGTTTACAAACTCATGGAAACTGAACAATTCTTTACTGAGTGAAAAGTAGATCAAGACAGAAAAAAAAGATATTAAGAACTTTCTAGAATTCAATAAAAATAAATACACAGTATACGTAAACTTATGGGACACAATGAAAGCATTGCTAAGAGGAAAGTTAACAGCACTAAGTGCATACATAAAGAAACTGGAGAGATCACACACTGCCACTTAACAGCATACCTGAAAGCTCTAGAACAAAAAGATATAAGCACACCCAAGAAGAGTGATTGGCAAGAAATAATCAGAGATCCAAAATCAATGAAATAGAAATAATCAGAACTATACAAAGAGTCAATAAAACAAAGATATGGTTCTTTGAAAAAATTTGCAAAATCAACAAACCTATATGGAAATTAACTAAAAGGTGGAGAGAGAAATAACAAAATTGACAATATCAGAAGAAGCGACTCATCATAACTGATACCAACATCAAGGAAATTGTAAGGATATCTATTAAAAACCTGTATTCTTCCAAACTGGAAATTTTTAAAGAAACATATCTTTCCTAAAAGGCCCTAAAGTGAAATCAATATCAAACAGGCAAAGTAAAGAGACCTATGACCTCTAGTGAAATACTAGGAGCAATCATTAAAAGTTTTCCAACAAAAAAGCAAGCTCTTGGCCAGAAAGTTTTTAAGCAGAATTCTACTAAACTGTCATTAAAAGAAGAGATAACACAAATGCTCCTCAAATCATTCCATGAAATATAAAGAAGGAACAATACCCAATTAATTTTATGAGGCCACAGTTACTCTGATATGCAAATAACAAAGAGTCAACAAAGGAAGAAAATACAGACTAATTTCTCTTATGAACATAGGTGCAAAAATACTTGCAAACTGAACTCAAGAATACATCAAAAAGATTGTTCACTATGATCAAGCAGGCTTCATCTTAGAGACGAAGGGAAGTTTCAATATACTAAAGTCAGTAAATATAATCC
Organism: Sigmodon hispidus; assembly: GCA_004025045.1. Taxonomy (NCBI): domain Eukaryota; kingdom Metazoa; phylum Chordata; class Mammalia; order Rodentia; family Cricetidae; genus Sigmodon; species Sigmodon hispidus. Next base: position 40,620 of record PVIH01010668.1, read on the forward strand.
ACCAGAAGAACAAACTAAAACAAACAAACAAGCAAAATAACAAAGTACATGATCATTTTGTTAGATGTAGAAAGGACTATTGAAAAGAATTTAACACCCCTTCATGATAAAAGTCCTGAACAGATTTATAATAGAAGAGACACAAGGAAATGTGCTAAAGGCTATTTACATCAAGCCCAGAGTCAATGTCAAATTAAATGGGGAGAAACTCAAAACAATTCTACTAAAATCAGGTACAAGGCAAGGCTTTCCACTCTTTATCTATTGCTAGAGCAATAAGCCAAATGTGGGAGACCAAGGGGATATAAATGGGAAAAGAAGAAGTTAAAAGTATCTTTATTTGCAGATGACATGATAGTATGATAGTATACATAAGTAATCCAAAAATTCTACCAGGGAGCTTCTGCAACTGCTAAACACTTTCAGCAAAGTGGATACTGGATACAAGATTACCTCTCCACCCAAAATATTCAGGAGACCTACTATATAAAAATGATAAACAGTCTGAGAAAGAGATCAGGGAAACAACACCTTTTACAATTGCCTCAAATAATTTTAAATATCATGGGGGTAATGCCAACCAAGCAAGAGAAAAATTTACATGATTAAAAATGTTAAATCTTTAGAGAAAGAAATTGGAGAAGATATCAGTAGACAGAGTTTCCATGCTTATAAACCCATAGGATTAAAATAATATAAATGGCAATATTACCAAAAACAATCTATAGATTTAATAATAATTCTCATCAAAATTCAACCATAAATCTTTACAGACCTTAAAAGCACTCTTCTCAACTTCACATAAAAAAACGGAAAAAAAACTAAGATAGCTAAAACAATCCTGAATTTCTGGATGTATCACAATCCCTCATTTCAAGTCATAATACAGAGCTTTAGTAATCAAAATTACATAGTATTGATATAAATTCAGATATACTGATCAATGGAATTTAATATTTAGACCAAACACATTTGGATGCCTACTTTTTTATATAAAGAAGCCAGAAATACACACTGAAAAAAATACCATCTTCAATAAATGGTATTGGTAAAAAAGGATGTATGCATAAACAAGAATGTAAAGCTCCACATTTATCATTCTGCAAAAAACTCAAGTCCAAGTGGATCAAAGACCTCAACATGAAACTAGATACACTGACATGATAGAAGAGAAAATGGGGAATAACCTTGAATGCATTGACACAAGAAACAATTTTCTGAAAGTAACAGTGGTAGCCCAGGGACTAAGATTAACAATTGATAAATGGGACCATATCAAACTGAGAAGCTCCTGTAAGACAAAAGATACCATCAGTAGGACAAAGTGGCAACCTACAGAAAAACTTTTTTGCCAACTCCATATCTGATAGAGGACCATTATGCAAAATTATATTAAAAACTAGATATGAAGAGACAAATTAAAACAATTAAAACAGACTTCTCGAGTTCCATTTCCGGGACCAGGTGCTGTCTGCAGAGTCCTAGTGTATTCTGTAGTAGGGGCAGATAAAGTCTGCCTCTCACGACACCCACAGCTGCTGCTGAGGGAATTTGAAAGGCTACCTTCTCGAACTGAGAAAACAGATAACTACAGGGGTTCCTGAAGGACAGACTCAGACCCCGCCCAGAGGTGAGGAGGGGTCACCAGGCCCAAGTGCCTATATCCCAGCCAGGGAGGGAGAGTTGAGCTCCCATTGGTTTCGGTTCCGCTTCTGGGACCAAATGCTGTCTGCAGACTCCCAGCACACTCTGTAGCAGGGGTAGATAAAGTCTGCCTCTCACCATACCCACAGCTCCTGCTGAGGGAATTTGCACGACTACTCACCTTGATCTCAAACTGAACGGACAGAAAACTATAGGGGTGCCCGAAGGACAGACTCAGACCCTGCCCAGAGAGGTGACAGGAGGCACACAAGCCCGAGTGCCACAACAGACCAGGACCCATCTAATCATGAACCACTGAAACCATGGGCAACCAACAGTGCAAAAAAGTACATAATAATACAAAGAACAACATGGTAACACCAGAAGAGAGTGGCGATCTTATAAATACAAGACCTGAACTGAGCAATGAAGAGGAAACAGAAGGAAGCAACACCAAAAATTCCATTTTGATGATCATTGAAGCTCTCAAAGAAGATATGAAAAATAGCCTAAAAGAAATAGAAGAAAATACAAACAAAAAATTGGAAGAGATGAACCAATCTATGAAAAAAAACATGCCAGGAACTAAAACCTGAAATAAAAGCTGAAATAAAATCTGAAATACAAGCAATAAAAAAGGCACAAAATGAGGCAAAGATGGAAATAGAAAACCTGAAGAAAAAAGCTGGAACCACAGATACAAGCATAACAAACTGAGTTCAAGAGATGGAAGATAGAATCTCTGAAGTGGAAGACTCAGTAGCTCAAATAGATAC
>PVIH01010668.1:43139-65113 GCA_004025045.1 Sigmodon hispidus
TCAGTCAAAGAAAATAGTAAAACTAAAAAAGCCATAACTCAAAATGTTCAGGAAATCTGGGACACCATGAAAAGACCTAATTTGAGAATAATAGGAATAGAAGAAGGAGAAGAATACCAGCTAAAAGGCACAGATAATGTTTTCAATAAAATCATAGAAGAAAACTTCCCTAACCTGAAGAAGGAAATGCCTATAAAGAAACAAGAAGCTTACAGAACAAAAAATAGATATGATCCCAACAAAAAGTCAGCACACCATATTATAATCAAGCCACAAAACATACAGAACAAAGAAAAAATTTTAAGAGCTGCAAAAGAAAAGGGCCACCTCACATATAAAGGCAGACCCATCAGAATAACGCCTGATTATTCAATGGAAATGATGAAAACTAGAAGGGCTTGGTCAGAAGTTATACAGACGAAATGATGAAAACTAGAAGGGCTTGGTCAGAAGTTATACAGACGCTAAATGAGCATGGCTGCCAAACTAGAATACAATACCCTGCAAAATTATCAATCACCATAGATGGAGTAAACAAGGTATTTCAGGACAAAGTCAGACTAAAAGAATATCTATCTAGCAATCCAGCACTACAGAGAGTATTAGAGGGAAAACTCAAACCTAAGGACCCCAGGTACACCCACAAAATCACAAACAATCAATAATTCCACAGAAGAATACCCTAGAGAAAGGAAATACAAACAAGTTACCACGAAAATGGCAGGAAATATGAATCAATTGTCACTAATTTCCCTTAATATCAATGGTCTCAACTCTCCTATAAAACGTCACACACTAACAAGATGGATACAACAACAGAAGCCAACCTTCTGTTGCCTACAAGAAACACACCTCAACCACAAAGACAGACACAGGCTTTGAATAAAGGGTTGGGAAAAGATTTTCCAGTCAAACGGTCCTAAGAAACAAGCAGGGGATGCAAACCTAATATCTAACAAAGTAGACTTTAAGCTAAAAGCAATTAAAAGGGACCAAGATGGTCACTACTTATTCATCACAGGAAAAATTGGTCAAGAGGAGATTTCAATCTTGAATATTTATGCCCCTAATATAAAGGCACCTACTTATGTAAAAGAAACACTGCTAAAGCTCAAATCCCACATCAATTCTTACACCCTAATAGTGGGAGACTTCAATACCCAACTTTCAACCCTGGATAGATCAACCAGACAGAGACTCAACAGAGAAATAAGGAGTCTAAAAGAAGTTATGATGCAAATGGATTTAATAGATATCTACAGAAGCTTCCACCCAAAAGCATAGGAATATACATATTTCTCATGGAACTTTCTCGAAAATAGACCACATAATTGGTCATAAAGCAAATATCAACAGATACAAAAAAATGGAAATAATACCATGTAACATATTGGACCACCAGGGTCTAAAGTTAGAGTTCAACAACATCAAAATCCAAAGAAAGCCTACCAACTCATGGAAACTAAACATCACTCAGCTGAACCATCTCTTGGTCAAGGAAGAAATTAAGATAGAAATCAAAGTCTTCCTAGAATTCAATGAAAATGAATTTACAATGTATCCAAACTTGTGGGACACAATGAAAGCAGTCTTAAGAGGAAAATTCATAGCGCTAGATGCCTATATGAAAAACCTAGAGAAATCCCACACTAGAGACCTAACAGTGCAGGTGAAAGCCTTAGAACAATTAGATGCAAACTCACCTAGAAGGAGTAGATGGCAGGAAATAATCAAATTTAGAGCTGAAATCAATACAATTGAAACAAAAAGAACAATACAAAGAATCAAAGAATCTAACAGTTGGTTCTTTGAGAACGTTAACAAGATAGATATGCCCTTAGCCAAACTAATCAAGAAACAGAGAGAGAGTGTTCAAATCAACAAAATCAGAAATGAAAAGGGGGACATAAAAACAGACTCCCAGGAAATACAGAGAATTATCAGATCATATTTTGAAAATCTGTATTCCACAAAAATGAAAAACCTCAATGAAATGGACAGCTTTCTGGACAGGTACCATCTTCCAAAATTAAATGAAGATCGGATTAGTTACATATATAGACCTATAACCCTTAAGGAAATTGAAGCTGTCATTAAAAACCTCCCCAAAATAAAAGCCCTGGTCCAGATGGTTTCAGTGCCGAATTCTACCAGACATTCAAAGAAGAATTACTACCGTTACTCCTCAAACTATTTCACACAGTAAAAACTGAAGGAATATTGCCAAATTCCTTTTATGAGGCCACAATCACCCTAATAACCAAGCCACGCAAAGACACAACAAAGAAGGAGAATTACAAACCAATTTCCCTCATGAATATTGATGCAAAAATTCTCAACAAAATTTTGGCAAACCGTATACAACAATGTGTAAAAGATATCATCCACCACGACCAACTAGGCTTCATCCCAGAAATGCAGGGCTGGTTTAACATCTGAAAAATTGTAAATGTTATCCATCATATAAACAAACTAAAGGAACAAAACTACATGATCATATCCTTGTATGCGGAAAAAGCCTTTGACAAAATCCAACACTCCTTTATGATTAAAGCCCTGGAGAGATCAGGAATACAGGGAGAATACCTAAGTATAATAAAGGCATTTTACAAGAAGCTGACAGCCAATATCAAACTTAATGGAGAAAGACTCAAAGCAATCCCACTAAAGTCAGGAACTAGACAAGGATGTCCTCTCTCCCCTTATCTATTCAATATAGTTCTCGAAGTTTTAGCTAAACCAATAAGGGAAGGAAAAGAGATTAAGAGGATAAAAATTGGAAAAGAAGAAGTGAAGCTATCTCTATTTGCAGAAGATATGATTGTATACATACGTGACCCACAAATTTCTTCTAAGGAACTACTACAGCTGATAAACACCTTCAGCAATGTAGCAGGATACAAGATTAACTCAAAGAAATCAGTAGCCCTTCTATACACTAAAGTTAGAAGAGCTGAAAAAGAAATAAGGGAAACATTACCCTTCATAATAGCTGCAAATAATATTAAATACCTTGGAGTAAGTATAACCAAAGAAGTAACAGACCTATTTGACAAAAACTTTAAATCACTGAAGAAAGAAATTGAAGAGGATATCAGAAAATGGAAAGCTCTCCCATGTTCCTGGATTGGTAGGATCAACATAGTAAAAATGACAATTCTACCAAAGGCAATCTACAGATCCAATGCACTGCCCATCAAAAATCCCAAAACAATATTTTTTTGGATCTTGAGAGAACAATACTCAATTTCATTTGGAATAACAGGAAAGCCAGGATTGCCAAAACAATTTTTCTTAACAAAAGAACCCCAGGAGGTATCACCATCCCTGACTTCAAGCTATACTATAGAGCTACAGTAATAAAAACAGCCTGGTATTGGCATAAAAACAGACTTGTGGACCAATGGAATAGAATTGAGGATTCCGACATTAACCCAAAAACTTATGAATACCTGATCTTTGACAAAAAGGCCCAAAGCATTCAATGGAAATAAGATAGTATATTTAACAAATGGTGTTGGCATAGCTGGATGGAAATGTGCAGAAAAATGCAAATAGATCTGAGCCTGTCACCCTGCACAAAACTCAAATCCAAGAGGATCAAAGACCTCAACTTAAACCCAGACACTTTGAACTTGATAGAAAAGAAAGTGGGAAATACACTTCTACGAATTGGCACAGGTGACCACTTCCTAAATACAACACCAGTGGCACAGACACTAAGACCAACAATCAATAAGAGGGATCTCCTGAAGCTAGGAAGCTTCTGCAAAGCCAAGGACACTGTCAATAGGACAAAACGACAGCCTACAGAATGGGAAAAGATTTTCACCAACCCTACAAGTGATAGAGGACTGATCTCTAAGATATATAAACAGCTCAATAATCTAGAGCCCAAAACCTTGAATAACCCAATCAAAAAATGGGGTACAGATCTAAAAAGGGAATTCTCAGTAGAGGAATTGCGAATGGCTGAAAGGCACCTGAAAAAGTGTTCTTCATCTTTAGCCATCAGAGAAATGCAAATCAAAACACTGTGGAGATACCACCTAACACCTGTTAGATTGGCTAAGATAAAAGGCACAGATGACAGCCTATGTTTGAGAGGATGTGGAGCAAGGGGAAGACTCCTCCATTGTTGTTGGGAGTGTAAACTTGTTCAGCCACTTTGGAATGCATTATGGGGGGTTTCTCTGAAAATTAAGAATCAATCTTCCCAAGTACCCAGCAATACCACTTCTGGGTGTATACCCTAAAGAGGCACATTCACACTCCAAAGGTATTAGCTCAGGTATGTTCATAGCATCCTTATTTGTAATAGCAAGAACCTGGAAACAACCTAGATGTCCCTCAACTGAAGAATGGATTAACAAACTGTGGTACATCGACACAATGAAATACTACTCAGCAGTAAGAAAAAATGATATCCTAAAATTTGCAGGCAAATGGATGGATTTGGAGATTCTCCTCCTGAGCGAGGTATCACAATCTCAGAAAGATAAGCAGGGGATGTAGTCACTCATTAGTGGTCTCTAAACAAACAAACAAGAAAACAGCCAAGCATGCCCAAGCTGCAAACCACAACCACTGAACAGCTTGGGATCAGAAACATCCTGGACTGACCCTTCGGATCCCCCTCCAACTATAGGAACACCTGACTCACTTTTGAGGGAGGGCGGACAAAACTGGATTTGCCAGGAGTGGAGACTGATCCAAGCATTATTGGGTCAGTGGGACCATAGGACTGTCTGCTGCCTGCCCAGGGAGGGGATGGGGAGTTGTGGAGACGAAAAAATGACCTGATGTGGTGGGAGGGGGAAGGGACCTGAGTAAGGAAATACAGGGATGGAAAAAAAATTCTGAGGGAAAGCTGAACACAAAGAAAATATATGTGTAGTAATGTTATTTGCATTATCACCCTTGATAAGTCATGCTTATGATTTTTATCTTCTTTATAGTTATTGTTAACTTATTAGCATTTTAAATTCATTTTACTATTTTTCTTGATAAATACAAAATAAATAAAGAAAAAAAAGAAACATAAAAAATATGTTTGTTCAATGTAAATAAACCCATAGTCATTTATTTTGGCAGCAAAAAAAAAACCAGACTTCTCAGCTGAGTAATTTAAAATGGCTGAGGAGAATATAAAGAAATGATCAACATCATTAAGTCCTCAGGGAAATTCAAATAGAAACTACCTTGATATTCTATCTTACACCAGTTGGCTAAGTGAATTTAGAAGTGACAAGTCATGCTTGTGAGGAAATGGAGCAAGAATAACACTCCTCCATTGTTGGTGTAAGTGTAAACTTGTACAGCCACTGTGAAAGTCAATATGGCAGTTTTTCAGAAAATTGAGAATCAATCTACCTCTAGACACAATTATACTACTCATGGGTATATACCCAAAGGAATCTTGCTCAACCATATTTGTCAAAGTTTTATTTATAATTGTCAGAAACTGAAACAATCAAGATGTCCCTCAACTGAAGAATGGATAAAGAAATTATGAAATATTTACACAATGTAGTATTACTCAATGAAAGGGAAAGTTTGGCTTAGGACCCTCAAGATGAAGTTCTCATTACAAGGGGGATTTATTTGGCCCAGAGGGAAAGAGAACAGGGATAAAGAACAAAGACAGGAGATAGAGGAATAGGGAGAAAGGGAAGAGAAACAGAGAAAGGTGGCAGAAATATTTTTTTCTGATGGGACAAAGGACTACTTCTGGATAAAGAAGAGATAGATGTGGAAAATGGCAGGGTTTTTTTTTTAATTTTATCTTACTTACTTTATTTTATTTTACCTGAAAAGGGACATTATGTTCTAAAAAAAAATATTGTGACAGGAAAAAAGAAATATGTAACAATTAGAATGAATAGTGTTGAGATCAAATGAGCAGCAGAAGACTATATTAAATATAATTTTCAGATCCCAAGCTCTTCAGTGGCTGTGGTTTGCAACTTGGATGCTCTGTACTCACTCAGTAGATGACTTTAAAAAGAGAAATGGCAGTTTATAAGGGTACAAGGGGAAAACCTTTTGTTAGGATGAAGAATTGAATTTTAATTGATTGACATGTTGATTAGGTGTGTACTCACTCAGTAGATGACTTTAAAAAGAGAAATGGCAGTTTATAAGGGTACAAGGGGAAAACCTTTTGTTAGGATGAAGAATTGAATTTTAATTGATTGACATGTTGATTAGGTGAGCCAAAGGAGACCTTTAATAGTTGGACTTCAATTGTCAGCTTCAGGAGGAGTAGGTGGCCAAATAAGGACCTTGGGGGCTAGCTTCAGGAATGCAATCTAAGGTTTTTTTTCCCCAAGAAAGAGAAAATGGGGGGGAAGGGCAAGGTCTGCCAAAGCTACAAGCTCCAGTGGGCTAGTGTTCTTTCACTCAGCTGTTAAAAAATGCCATTGTGAAATTTACACACAAATGGTTAGAAATAGAAAAACTCAGCATAACTAAGGTACCTCAGATCCACAAATACAAATATGTCATATACATTTACTTATAAGTGGATATTAGCCATTAAACAAATGATACTCAAGAGAGGTTAGGTAAAGAGGAGGAGTCTAAGGATGCATGGATCTTCCCATGAAGATAAAGTTGAAAAGATTTCATAAGTGGGCAGGATGCAGGTAGCTACTTGACCAAGAGGGGTCTGGTGTGTGAAGGAGAAGAGATGGAAGGAAAGTGTGTATGTACGTAGAAATGGCAGAAAGTGGAGTACATTCAAGGATGGTGTAGAAAACTTATTGCGGGGGGAATTTCCTTGTATCTGTGAAGGGGATCCTAATGAGGGAGGATTCTAGTAATGGGGAATATGGAGTCTCAACTGGGCAACTTTTGTAGCAATGCAAGGCTTTAGGTCATGGTTCTGGGTTGCATTAAGTTGAGTGGTTTCCCAATGAAATCCTCAAACAACCTAACAGAAAAGATTGCTTTCAGCAAACTACAGTGAGCCCCATTTCTGAGGACAACATTCATACAACTCATTGAACATGGAGAAGTCAGGCTGGTGTCTACATGAAGCCTTCACCCCTATGTTCGAATCTCTTTGGTGTAGGAAAGCCCTATGTAGGCTACTGAAAGAGAAATGTGGAGTGTAAACTAGCTACAATACCTTTGAACTAAAATCTGTCTTTTTTGCAAAATATGCTAGGACAATTGTGACACAGAACTTGCAGTAACCATCTAATGTTTGATTTGACTTAAGACCCACTCCATAGGAATAAACCCATACGCAATATGGCTTGCATAACCAAGAATGAGAAACTATTTAGCCCAAAGACCTAGGGTAAAATCAACCACATCTAGCCAAAACAAACAAACAAAGCAACAACAAAAGCAACCTATCAAATTATTTCTAATGATATTTTGCTATATTTATAGATGAGTGCCTTATCCAGTCATTATCAGAGAGACTTTCTCCAACAGCAGTTTAGAGTAGATATAGAGACCCAAAGCCAGATATTATGGAGAGAGATAGAGAGACAGAGAGAGACAGGAGAGAGAGTCTAAATTGGAGATTTTCATCAAGTTCATCTCCCCAGAGTTCAGGAATCTTTCTACAGAGGAAAAGGAAAGATTCTAAGAGTCACAGAGGATGGAGGATACCAGGAGAACATGGCCTTTTGAATCAACAAGGCAGTGTTCATATAAACTCACAGAGACTGGAACGCCAAGCACAGAGCCTACATTTGTCTACTACATCAGAGTCTCTGCAAATTATGTCTATTAGCTTAGTATTCTTATGGAACCCTTGACTATGAGAACAAGTGGGTCACTGATTCATTTGTATGTTCTTGGGTCTAATTTCCTCCAGCTGGATTGTCATACCCAACATTGATATGAATGTTTTTGCTTTATTGTATTTTATTTTATAATATGGTTGTTATCTATTAGAAACTTGTTCTTTTTTAATGAGAGATAGAAGGGTTTTTTCTTTGATGAGTATATGAGATCCTTCTCCATCTCTTTTTATTAGTATTGGTTTGAAGTCTATTTTGTTAGATATTAAAATAACTATGCCAACTTGTATCTTAGGTTCATTTACTTGGAATATCTTTTTTGTAACCCTTTACCATATGAGAATGTCTATCTTTGATATTGAGGTGTGTTTTTTCGAAGTGGCAGAAAGATGGATCCTGTTTTCGAGTCTATTTTGTTAGCCTGTGTCTTTTTATTAGGGAACTGAAACCATTGATATTAAGAAATATTAATGATCAATGATTGTTGATTCCTATTACTTTGTTATTACTATTATTTATTGTGGGAGTGGTGATGTATGTAAGTGTGTGATGACAAAGAGAAAGGGACAGGTATTAGCTTTGTCTCAGAGTATGCAGAGGAGCTCACATGTTATGGTTTTATTTGTGTCCAAAATATCTGTTTTGGAAATGAAGTCATTGTGCATATCATTAGTCCATATAAAGCAATTGTGATAGGCCCTAATCCAATATGCCTAGTGCTTTATGAAAAGTAAAAATTTGGAAGCACACAGAGACAGAACACTCATGATCCACTTATAGATTCAACAAGTAGAATGACACAACTACAGGTAAAGTAATGTCTAGGCTTAGTAGCAAACACTAAAGAAGCATGTTAAGAAGCTCAGCTAGAACAGGGATTTTAGTTTGGATTTCTGGCTGCCATAACTAAGAGAATCAATTTCTATTTTTTTAAAGATACCTAGATGTCTGTACTTTGTTATGATAATCCTAAGAAATAAACACGACAAACAATAAGAACTACCTGGTCAAGCTTTTACACTTCTTTTCAGGAATAAATACACAATGATAATGGATCTTATTAGTTTCTGTTCAAAACTGAAGAGTATTGACTCTATTTGGATCATCTCATTTTTATAGTTATATCTGCAAGATAGAGTGGCATACCAACATTTCTGTTGTAATTACGAGGAAGTCATTCACACAAAAAGAAAGGAGCTGTCATTTACTACCTGCTGAAAGAGAAAGATTCAGTTTTGTTTTTTAAGGTTGTAGTATCTGGTAGGCCATTTTCCAATGGATGGCCTTCCACCTAAGAGCATAGAGGCAGCACATATTGGACTTGATGGGTTAAAAAATGACAAAGTATATGAGTAGGAAAGGGGGATCTGGGAGAATCTAGAGGAAGGACAGTGAATATGATCAAAATACATTGTATGAAATAAAGAATTACTACACTAAAAATTACTAGTTTTTAAAGAAAACTTTAAATCACTGAAGAAAGAAAATGAAGAGGATATCAGAAAATGGAAAGAGCTCCCATGTTCCTGAATAGGTAGGATCAACATAGTAAAAATGGCAATTCTACCAAAAGCAATCTACAGATTCCACTCACTTCCCATTAAAATTCCAACACAATTTTTACAGATCTTGATAGAACAATACTCAATTTCATTGGGAATAACAGGAAAGCCAGGATTGCCAAAACAATTTTACTCAACAAAAGAACCTTAGCAGGTATCACCATCCCTGACTTCAAGTTATACTATAGAGCTACAGTAATAAAAACAGCCTGGTACTGGCATAAATACAGACTTGTGGATCAATGGAAGATTGAAGATCCCAACATTAACACAAAAACCTAAGAATATCTAATCTCTGACAAAGAGGCCCAAAATGCTCAATGGAAAAAACATAGTATCTTTAACAAATAGTGTTGGCATAGCAGGATGGTAGTATGTAGAAAAATGCAAATAGATCCAAGTTTGTCATCTTGCACAAAACTCAAATTCAAGTGGATCAACATAAAGCCAGCCACTCTGAACTTGATGGAAAAGAAAATGGGAAATATCAACACACGGGTACAGGTGACCACTTCCTAAATATAACACCAGTAGCACAGACACTAAGAACAACAAAAATAAGTGGGATCTCCTGAAACTGAGAAGCTTCTGTAAAGCCAAGGACACAGTCAATAAGACAAAACAACAGCCTACAGAATGGAAAAAGATTTTCACCAGCTCTACAAGTGACAGAGGACTGACCTCTAAAATATATAGAGAACTCAAGAGACTAGAGCCCAAAACCTTGAATAACCCAATAAAAAAAATGGGGTTCAGTACTAAAAAGGAAATTCTCAGCAGAAAAATTACAACTGGCTGAAAGGCATTTGAAAAAGGGCTCAATATCTTTAGCCATCAGAGAAATATAAATCAAAACAACTTTGAGATACCACCTTACACCTGTCAGATTGGCTAAGATAAATGATACAGATGACAGCCTATGCTGGAGAGGTTGAGGAGCAAGGTGAACACTCCTCCATTGTTGTTGGGAGTGTAAACTTGTTCAGCCACTTTGGAATGCAATATGAGGGTTTCTCAGAAAACCAGGAGTCAATCTCCCCAAGGATCCAGCAATACTACTACTGGGCATATATCCTAAAGATGCACATTCGTACTCCAAAGGCATTAGCTCAACTATGTTCATAGTAGCATTATTTGTTATAGCAAGAACCTGGGTACAACCTAGATGTCCCTCAACTGAAGAATGGATTAACAAACTGTGGTACATCGACACAATGGAGTACTACAAAGCAGTAAGTATAACTGATATCCTAAAATTTGCAGGCAAATGGATAGATCTGGAGAATATCCTCCTGAGCGAGGTCTCACAAACTCAGAAAGATAAGCAGGGGATGTAATCATTCATTAGTGGATTTTAAACAAAAAGTAACACATGTCCAAGCTGCAAACCACAACCATTGAATAGCTTGGGATCTGAAACACCTTGGACTGGCACCTTGGAGCCCGTTCCCTCCAGAGGAACACCTTACCCAGTCTTGATATTAGGATGAGGAAAGATGATCTTCCTTGAGTGAATGCTGAACTAAACCACCTGGGGACCTTGGGACCTCCTGCCATTGCTGAGGAGGAAATAAAGAGATGGGGAGCAGAGTGACTAGGAGAGGCAGGAGAGGGACGGGAGTTTGAACTAGGGGATATATGGATAAAAAATGTGACGTTATTCATAATAAAAAAGAAAACAGAAAAGAAATTGTTTATTTCATGGTCTGAAAAGATATTCTCAAAGTGGATACTAAAAAAATATTCCTCAAAATGAAATTTTCTGAGAAAATTGTATGCTCCTAATGCAAATGTGTCATGTATCCAACAAGAACAGATAAAATTTAATATATTATTTTTCCATATTTAAATGTTCTAAACTTTTAAAGTTTCCAAAACATGACATCTGAAAAATCCTTCATAGTGATTAATTTTTTCATTTTGATTTCCTGATTTGATCTCTCAATAGCTACAATACATAATATAGAATAACATTAATTCCAAATGAACAACAAATCTTACTGTTCACTCAAACATGAAGTCAATTTATGTCAAATGGTGTTGCATGGAGTTTGAAATTTAATCAGCAGAAATCTTAACAGTGTATCTATGAATTTACTTAGCAGAAGACTGTTTTATCTTTTAAGTCTACTTTGAAAGGGAAAAGAAAAGAAACAAAGTTAGTGTAAGTTTTCTTTTCTTTCTTCAGAGTCTAAATGGAAGCAGAATATTTTATGTACTGGACCAGCAGGTGAATTTCATTTCCAGTCTCTCAGCAGTTTGAATCTGATTTGAAGTTGAATGTTTTCAAGCAGTTACTAGTATACATGTGTTTATTAATGTACAATTCTACTTCTCCTTCAATACTAACCTAGTTATAAAATGTGATTTTGAGCACCTCTGAATATATATATATACATTTAGAAGAAATAGAATTTGTTTATTTCAATACTCATTCAACTTTTTCTTTTAGCTAAACTTTTTCTTTCATGTTAGAAGAAGTAAAAGATAGGAAACTTGCACAGTTCAAGTTTCTTTTTTGTCCTTTGTTTTTGTGGCTACAATGGGGCTAGAACACAAAGCCTTCATAATGAAGCAGAAACCTTACACATGCAGTCTCTTACCAAACTCCACTCTCTAGTCCATTATGGTTCTGCCTGAGAAGAGGGAGTTTCATTCTAACATAGTGACTGAACTCTTGACCAAAATTAGCAGCTAACCAGGATCAAATCCTGCAACAAAGAATAAGAGATTAATGAAAGAAAGGTTTAAAGGAGGGGGAGAAGGCAGGGAAATTAAGGTAGAGAAAAAAGAAAGGAAAAAAATTAAGCAAAGCTGACATTTTAGACCAATTCTTCACTTTATCTTGATTTTAAAAAAAGTCTGAAGTGATCATGGATTGACCATTCCCTAGGTGTAGAATGGGCATGCCAATTCACAGGCTCTTCTTGTTTGCACTTTTGGCAAAGTAGACACAAGGGCAAGGATCCAATAAGAATCACAGATATGTTCCTGCAAGAGAAAGAAAGAAAGAAAGAAAGAAAGAAAGAAAGAAAGAAAGAAAGAAAGAAAGAAAGAAAGAAAGAAAGGAGAAAGAGAGAGAGAAAGAAAGAAAGAAAAGAAAAAGAGAGAAAGGCAAAAAGAAACTAGTAAACAGCACTAAAAATGTTCAAAGAGATCCAGAGGTAGATAGATAACATCATTATGTTGAGTATATTCTTATATTTTTGATTGTGACCCTAGCCTTTAATGACTGAGACATCTCTCCAGCCCATCAAGTATATTCTAAAAAACTTTCACTAGGATAGAATAACAACTTTCTAATTTAGTTTCTCTGTTTCTCTCTCCAAGCTTAGATGGCTTGTTTTAGTCTTCTAAACTGTAACTATAATGCCTAGCCTAGACTCCTGAATCACTAAAACTCAGTCCCCAATAATATGTCTTAGAGAATCCAACAGACATCAGTTCAGTTCCCTTTTTTAAAGTAAAATCTGATTGACTTGTGATACAATCTTAATTAAAGACTAAACATTATATTTGATAATACTGCAAAGCTAAAATTGTCAAAATTCACTATTTTAGATATATAACGTTTTAAACATTAGAAAAATTTAAAGCCTACTTATTAAGCTTTTAATTATGCATGCAGAAATTCCAATTAATAATACCATATTTCTATATATTTACCTGCCACTGTAACAGCTGTTTTTTTAAAACTGAAATTTATGCATTTTAAAAGACCCAGCCATTGTCTTTATAACTAGTTTTCTATGTCATGCTTTTATTTGTCCCAGATTCTTCCTAGGAAGTATCTCCTGCTGAGAAGGGAAGCTAAATTGTCATTGTATCTCAAAGTCATGTGCAATGGCACCAGTATGCGACCAACAAAATCAAAAATGCAAGTTTTTACTCCACATAGCCTATGCATCTGCATGCATGAAAGCTCTTCTTCCAATTAATCCTAATATTTCTGTGGGCACAGAAAGGCAGGTCAGCTGTCTTTTTAGTTTATGTCAAACTATGTAGTATTCACTTTCATTTATAGAATTTTCATTATACTCCTCATGGATCAGGAGCTGAATCCATATAAGATGGAGCTCTTAGAGTCAAACCTCTGACAAGAGATCCTTGGATTCTGTGAACCTCATTTATTGATTCATTCTTAACCAACTCTGAAGAAGATATACAATTTTTCTTCCACATCAACCTTCTTCATGGGCTACTAGGCTCAGGAAGAATATTCCAGACAGTTTACAAATTATTATAGGGACCCAGTAAAATGGACTGGTGGACAGGCTGTAGGTCTTCTTGCATAGGGAAAATCATTTTTTCAGGGTAAAGACTTTCCAGTTGAAAGACCATTAGACACTCCAGCCCCAAGAACTGACACAGAAATCACTGGCTGTAATTAACAAGAGGTTTAATACACAGGCACCTGTGGGCAATCAGCAGCTTCAGCTAATTGAGCTTGCCGCGCACAAAGAACAGCCCCCTTTTATACCAAGAGAGAGGGTCTCATCAGTTTAAACATAAATGCATACATCTCATTAGCTACTTTGAAGTGCATACAAAGTTCTGCTAAGGGGTAATGTTGCAAATCATTTACAGGGTTTGGCTCTGGGGCAAGGTTGTAAAGTTTTTGATCCTGGGGATGTTGTAAACATCTGGTTTGGGTTAAGATCAGGCACTCCCAGTCGCTTCACCCTCCTGTGACCTTCCTTATCTTTTATTCAAAGGGCCCTAACTGCCGGTTTCTTGATTTACTGAACCTTTGCCCACAGGATGACTTCCTGCTAATTGGCCAAATGGCCTTGTGGAAAATTTTTACTGTTTTGATTTGAGGTTGGGGTCTTTCACAGTACAGCTGCTCTGGGGCCACATGTACTCTGTAAGGAAGTTCAGTGAACTCATACTTGTGAGCTTTAGTGGAATATACTTTACATTTTCTTTGGGACTTTATAAGAAAAGAAATAAGGTTGTTTCCAACTTATCATAGAAACTCCTGCAGTTCATGATCTTAATGTAACACAATGTCATATACTCTCCCTAGAGCATTTTAACTTGAGTATGGGTCACTAAAAATTATTAGTTGTTTGATCATGTTTTTAAACTTTAAACAAATAAATTCATGTTGGTATTTTGGGAAACTTCTTTAGAGTACAGGGAAATCAGTCAGCAAAAGCCAAGTATGATGCCCAGCACCTACATAAAAAGAAGGATGAAATTTATAATTCCAGTATTTTTTTTCATGCTGCTCATTTATTTACTGGAGCAAAATTGAACTCCATGCGGCCAGACCCTGAAAAAAATATGTCTTTCCTACCCCTGCCAGAGGCCATCAAAGCAGAAGTGAGGCACTGTGTCATTTAGCTATGTTCTAGTGTTGAGTTCTTGTATACAACAACCTCTCTCTTTATTTATTTATTTTTATTTTTTGTTTTTTAATTTCTTTTTTTATTATAACAAAATCATTATTTTTATCCATGTATCCCTTGATCAGGCTCCCTTACCCCTCCCTCCCCTCCCAGTCACTCACTCTTCTCTCCAAGGGCAGGAGGAACCAAGGTCCCAAGGTGGCTTAGTTCAACATCCACTCCAGGCAGATGTGCTTTCCTCACCCCAACATCAAGACTGAGTCAGGTGTTTCTCTGGAGGGAATGGGTTCCAAGGTGCCAGTCTAAGGTGTTTCAGATCCCAAGCTATTCATTGGTTGTGGTTTGCAGCTTGGACATGCATAGCTTTCTTTGTTTAAAGTCCCCCAATGAGTGAGTACATCAGCTGCTTATTTTCCTGAGTTTGTAAGACCTCGCTCAGGAGGATGTTGGGAGCCAAAGCCTAATTTAGTCATTTTTTAGTTTATAAAATAGCTTCTACAGTTAGACCCTATTGTTTCAAGCTAGGCCATGAATCAAGGTGGCTTGCTTTTATCCTCTCAGACTAGCAGGTGACATTCTCTAGGCATTCAACTGAGAACAGACAGATTCCCATATCAATTCTACCCTGTCTGTTATTTCTCCCCTAAGGCTTGTCACCTCTGAATAATCCTCCCATTCCTCCCAGCTATGTGTGTTCTTCACACTCTGAGATTCTATCTAAATGATGGTTGGAAAAATAAAGTGTGCCAGAGCTTGAATGGAAACTCCTCCCTGTTCCTGTTTCTTCATTTGTCTCACCCCCAGTTTCAGATCCACGTTGAAGACACTGCTGCCCTGGGCAGGAGGATATTCTCCAAATCCATCCATTTGCCTGCAAATTTTAGGATATCATTTTTTCTTACTGCTGAGTAGTACTCCATTGTGTAGATGTACCATAGTTTGTTAATCCATTCTTCAGTTGTGGGGCATCTAGGTTGTTTCCAGGTTCTTGTTATTATGAATAATGTTGCTATGAACATAGTCGAGCTAATGCCTTTGGGGTGCAAATGTGCATGTTTAGGGTATATGCCCAGTACTGGTAGTGCTGAGTCTTTGGGGAGATTGATTGCCAGTTTTCTGAGAAATCACCATACTGCATTCCAGATTGGCTGAACAAGCTTACATTCCCACCAACAATGGAGAGTGTTCCCCTTGCTCCTCAACCTCTCCAGCTTAGGCTGCCATCTGTGTATTTTATTTTAAGCAATCTGACAGGCAATATTGTTTTGATTTGCATTTCTCTGGTGGCTAAAGATGTTGAGCACTTTTTCAAGTGCCTTTCAGACATTTGCAATTCTTCTACTGAGAATTCCCTTTTTAGTTCTGAGCCCCATTTTTAATGAGGTTATTCAAAGTTTTATACTCTAGTTTCTTGAATTCTCTATATATTTTAGAGTCAGTCCTCTGTCACTTGTAGGGGTAGTGAAAATCTTTTCCCATTCCGTAGGCTGTTGTTTTATCTTACTAACCGTGTTCTTGACTTTACAGAAGCTTCTTAGCTTCAGGAGATTCCACTTATTGATTGTTGTTCTTAGTGTCTGTGCTACTGGTGTTCTATTTAGAAAGTGGTCACATGTGCCAATGTGTTTGACGTTATTTTCCAATTTCTTTTCTATTAGGTTCAGTGTGGCTGGGTTTATGTTGAGGTCTTTGATGCACTTGGATTTGAGTTTTGTACAGGGTGATAGGTGTGAATTTAATTGCATTTTTCTACATATTGCCATGCAGCTATGCCAACACCATTTGTTAAAGGTACTACCCTTATTACATCATGATTCCATTGATTTCTCAGAGATTAGATAGTCTTAGGTTTTTGTGTTAATGTTGGGATCTTCAATCTAATTCCATTGATCCACAAGTCGGTTTTTATGCCAGTACCAGGTTGTTTTTGTATTACTGTAGCTCTATAGTATAACTTGAAGTTAGGGATGGTGATGCCTCATGAGGTTCATTGTTGAGCAAAATTGTTTTGGCCATCCTGGCTTTCCTGTTATTCCAAATGAAATTGAGTATTGTTCTTTCAAGATCTGTAAAAATTGTGTTGGGATTTTGATGGGAAGTGTGTTGAATCTGCAAATTGCTTTTGGTAAAATTTATACTATGTTGATCCTACCTATACTGGAACATTGAAGAGCTTTCCATTTTCTGATATCCTCTTCAATTTCTTTCTTTAGTGATTTAAAATTTTTGTCAAATAGATCTGTTACTTTGCTTATAGTTACTCAAAGCCATTTGCAGCCATTAGAAAAGGTAATGTTTCCTTGATGTCTTTTTCACCCCTTTTATCTTAAGTGTATAGGAGGGCTACTGATTTCTTTGAGTTAATCTTGTACCCTGCCTCATTGATGAAGGTGTTTATCAGCTGTAGAAGTTCCTTGGAAGAATTTTGTGAGTCACTTATGTATACAAACATATCATCTACAAATAGAGAATGTTTCACTTCTTTTCCAATTTGTATCCCCTTAATTTTCTTTTTATTCTCATATTGCTTTAGCTAAACCTTCAAGAAGTATTTTGAATAGATAAGAGGAGAAAGGACATCCTTGAATAACTCCTGATTTTAGTGGGATTGCTTTGTAATTTTATCCATTAAGTTTGATGTTGGCTGCTGGCTTCTTATAAACTCCCTTTATAATGTTTATTTTCCCTGTGTTCTTGATCTCTCCAGGACTTTTGTCATAAAGGAGTATTGGATTTTGTCAAAGACTTTTTCACCATCTAAGGATATGATCATGTGTTTTTTTCCCTTCAGTTTGTTTATATGATGGATGACATTTATGGTTTTTCTTATGTTGAATCATCCCTGCATTTTTGGGATGAAGCCTACTTTACCATAGTGGATGATATTTATTATATGTTGTTGTATATGGCTTGCCAGTATTTTGTTGAGAATTTTAGTATCAATATTCATGAGGGAAATTGTTCTGTAATTCTCCTTTTTTGCTGCATCTTTGAATGGCTTTGGTCATAGGGTAATTATGGCCACATAAAAAGACTTTGGCAATATTCCTTCAATTTCTAATATGTGAAACAGTTTGAGAAGTATTGGTAATAGCTCATCTTTGAATGTCTGGCAGACCTCTGCAATGAAATCATCTGGACCTGGGCCTTTTTTACTTGGGAGGCTTTTTAATGACACCTTCAATTTCCTTTAGGGTTAAAGTCTGTTTAGGTATTTAATCTGATATTGAAGTAATTTTTTTATATGGTACCTGTCCAGAAAGCTGTCCATTTCTTCTAGGTTTTTTATTTTGGTGGAGTTTAGACTTTCAAAATATGACCTGGTAATTCTCTGGATATACAGGGTCTATGTTGTTATGTTCCTCTTCTCATTTCTGATTTTGTTGATTTAGATTATCTCTCTCTACTTTTTGATTAGTTTGGATAAGGGCTTATTTATCTTGTTGACTTTATCAAAGAACCAACTCTTTGATTCATTGATTGTTTGTATTGTTCTTTTTGTTTCAATTGTGTTGATTTTAGCTCTAATTTGATTATTTCCTGCCACCTACTCCTTAAAGGTGAGTTTGCTTCTGATTGTTCTAAAGCTTTCAGCTATGCTGATAGTTCTCTAGTGTGGGATTTCTCTAGGTTTTCCATATAAGCATCTAGTGCTATGAATTTTCCTCTCAAGATTTTCTTTATTGTGTACCATAAGTTTGGTATGTTCTAGATTAATTTTTTTTCAATTCTAGGAAGTCTTTGATTTCTTAATTTCTTCCTTGATCCAGAGGTGGTTCAGTTGAGTGATGTTTAGCTTCCATGAGATGGTAGGCTTTTTGTGATTCTTGATGTTGTTGAACTCTAACTTAAAGCCATCATGCTCTGATATGAAACAAGGGACTATTTCTACTTTTTTATGTATTGATTTTGCTTTATGACCAATTATGTGGTCAATTTTAGAGAAAGTTCCATGTGTTGCTGAGAAATATGTATATTCCTTTGTGTTTGGGTGGAAGCTTCTGTAAATATATATTAAATCCATTTGCATCATAACTTCTGTTAGACTCCTTATTTCTCTGTCTAATTGACCTATCAAAGGGTAAAAGTGGGGTATTGAGGTATCCCACTATTAGGATGTGAGAGTTGATGTCAGATTTCAGCTTTAGTATGATTTTGTTTACATAGATAGGTGCCCTTATATTAGGGACACATATACTAGGAATCAAATCTTATATTGAACATTTTGGAAGGCCCTAAGTTCTAAGGCCTGACCCAGGCATTCAGTTCAAGTATTCAGCAGAGCACCCACCATGAGAACAAGGAACTAAAAGTCTAAAAGTCTGTTCCAGGAAACAGAGTGACTCAGCCAAGATGTCCATAATCAACTCAGATGACCATTAGGACATAATGGTCGAACTTGTGATTAAAATACCAGAAGTTCCAAGCAGAATAGCTGTGACCTTTACCAACACCTGGTTTTAAAAAAAGACCCCTGAGAGTTCTCAAAAAAGCCCCAGCTGACCTTAAGGCAACCCCATGACTATTGTGAGCAAACTTATGATTATAATATGACCTTTAAAGTGAGCAATCATGTATTGTCCCAGTTGTTATGGTGATTTTGTGGGGTTTTTTTTAGCCTTTAAGAGATGTATGAGATTGTTAATCACTACTACTCTTCTGCTCCCGAGGCAAAGAGGTAGTCTGCCTGTACAGACGAAATAAATCCTCTTGCTATTTGCATCAACTGGACTTGAGGCTGGGTTCTTGGGGACCCCTTCCCAAGGATAGTACCCTGACTCTAGAGTCTATCAATTTCTTCCGGAGATGAATTAGTAATGTCTTATCCTGGTCTCTCTTAATTGATTTTAGTTTGAAGTCTACTTTGTTTGATATTAGGATGGCAACCCCAGCTTGTTTCTTCAGGCCATTTGCTTGGAAAATCTTTTCCCAACCCTTTACTCTGAGTCTGTGTCTGTCCTTGTGGTTGAGATGTGTTTCTTGTATGCAGTAGAAGGATGGCTTCTGTTTTTGTATCCATCTTGTTAGTGTGTGTCTTTTTATAGGTGAGTTGAGTCTATTGATATTAAGGGACATTAGTGACCATTGATTTATATTTCCTATTATTTTTGGTGGTGGGTTGTATATCTTTCCTTACGCTGGGTTTTTCTTCTGTGGTATTTCTTATTGTGGTTTCATGAGTATATCTGGGATCCTTAGGTTGGAGTTTTTTCTCTAATGTTTTCTGAAGGGCCAGATTTGTAGATAGGCGTTGTTTAAGTCTGACTTTGTCATGAAATATCTTGTTTACTCCATCTTTGGTGATTGATAGTTTTGCTGGCTACAGCAGTCTAGGTTGGCAGCCTTGATCTTTCATTGTTTGTATAACTTCTGCCCAAGGCCTTCTTGTTTTCATTGTTTCCATTTAAAAGTCAGATGTTATTCTGATGGATCTGCCTTTATTGGTAAGTTGGCACTTTTCTTTTTCTTTTTAAAAGTTTTTTTTGTTCTTTTTGTTTTGTGGCTTGATTATTATGTGGCATGTAAACTTTTTTGGGGGGTGTGGTTAAATCTATTTGGTGTTCTGCAATCTTCTTGTATCTTTATAGGCATCTTCTTTAAGTTGAGAAAGTTTTCTTCTATGATTTTATTGAAAACATTATCTTTGATTTGAGATGGTATTCTTCCTCTTCTATTCCTATTATTCTCAGGTTATGTCTTTTCATGGTGTCCCAAATTTCCTGAACATTTTGTGTTATGGCTTTTTTGCTTTTTGTGTTTTCTTTGGCTGATGTATCTATTTCTGCTGTTGAGTCTTCTACTCCAGATATTCTCCCTTCCAACTCTTGGATTCTGTTAATTATGCTTGAATCTGTAATTATAGCACTTTTCTTCAGAATTTCCATTTTTATCTTTGCATCATTTTGTGCCTTTTTCATTGTTTCTATTTCAGTTTTTAGTTCCAGTTATTTTTCTTTATCTTTTTTATTATTATGAATAAAGAAGTCACATTTTCTATCCTTGTGTATTCTTATTCAAGGTCCCTTTCCCCTCCCACCACCTCAGGTCATTCTCACTTCTCCACATCTCCCCATCCACTCAATTGATAGGCGGTACCAAGGTCCACAGTCACAATATTGCTTAGTTCAGTCTCCACTCCTGGCAAATACAGTTTCCCCCCCCCCAATATCAAGACTGAATCAGGTGTTCCTCTAGGGGGAATGGGATCCAAGGAGTGAGTCAAAGGTGTTTCTGATACCAAGCTGTTCAGTGGTTGTAGTTTGCAGCGGGAGCATGCTTTGCTTTTATGTTTGTTTGTTTGTTTATTTAGAGTCCTCTAATGAGGGAGTACATCTCATGCTTATCTTTCTGGGTTTGTGATAACTTGCTCAGGAGGATATTCTCCAAATCCATCTATTGCCTGAAAATTTTAGGATATCATTTTTTCTTACCACTCAGTAGTACACCATTGTATAGATGTACCACAGTTTGTTAATACATTCTTCAGTTGAGGGACATCTACCTTGGTTCCAGATTCTTGCTATTACAGATAATGCTGCTATGAACATAGTTGAGCTAATGCCTTTGGAGTGTGACTGTGCATCTTTAGGGTATACAACTAGAAGTGGTATTGTGGGGTCCTTAGGAAGACTGATTCTTAATTTTCTGAGAAACCGCCATACTACATTCCAGACTGGCTGAACAAGCTTACACTCCCACCAACAATGGAGGAGTGTTCCCCTTGCTCAGCATCCTCTCCAGCATAGGCTGTCATCCATGTCTTTTTTTTCTTCTTTGTTTATTTTGTATTTATCAAGAAAAACAGTAAAATGAATTTAAAATGCTGATAAGTTAACAATAACTATAAAGAAGATAAAAATCATAAGCATGACCTATCAAGGGTGATAATGCAAATAAGATTGCTACACATATATTTACTTTGTGTTCAGCTTTCCCTCAGAATTTTTTTTCCATCCCTGTATATGCTTATTCAAGGTCACTTCCCCCTCCCACCACATCAGGTCATTTTTTCTTCTCCACAACTCCCCATCCCCTCCCTGGGCAGGGAGCAGACAGTCCTATGGTCCTACTGACCTAATAATGCTTGGATCAGTCTCCACTCCTGGCAAATCCAGTTTTGTCCCCCTCCCTCAAGAGTGAGTCAGGTGTTCCTATAGTTGGAGTGGGATCTGAAGGATCAGTCCAGGGTGTTTCTGATCCCAAGGTGTTCATTGGTTGTGGTTTGCAGCTTGTGCATGATTGGCTTTTTTTCTTGTTTGTTTGTTTGTTTAGAGACCACTAATGAGTGAGTATATCCC